>JAZHPH010000878.1:0-18734 GCA_037356405.1 Nasonia oneida | reverse complement strand
TTAATTTTCTTTTCATAGAGATTTTACTTATTGCTAAGTCTTTGAGATCATTCGGTAGCGTGTTAAATACACTCACAGCCACGAAATAACTGCTTTTCTTGCTTACTGTTTTATCAATTTTAGGCAATAGTAGATTCTTGTTTCGTGTCTTGTTTGTACTTCTTATGTATATGTCTCTTAATTCATTATAATGATATACTATACACTCTAGTTCGAACATTTGCCTTATACTTATTTTTAGAGGTTGGTTCTCTGCTATATAACAGTTTTTATTTATAATTCGAAGTATTTTCTTTTGTATTCCTTGAATTAAATTTAAGTAATTGTTATAAGCCCCACCCCATGCAATGATGCCATAGTTTGTAATACTTTGAAAGAAGGCATAATATAGTAACATTAGCGTTTTACTATCCATAAATTTCTTTAGCTTCGCAAAAATAAAGATTAAATATCTTGTTATTAAACCTAAATATTTACAACTGTCTACTCTATTTATTACATTATCACCAATTCTGATGTTTAAGGTGCTAGGCACAATATCACAGTAATTGCCATATGCAATATATACGGTTTTATTTACATTGAGCGATAATTTATTTAGGTTTAGCCATATTGCCACCTTACGAAGATATTCATTTAATTTTTCTTGCGCAGCTGTCCACGAGTTATCACATGAGATGATAACTGTGTCATCAGCGTAAGATAATATTGTTTCATTTTGCATACCTATCATAATTTGTTTGTACTCACTCTTGCCGTTACTTATCTTTACACATTGTTTCCTATCAGATAGATAGCTACTGAGTAATTTTAATGCTTCTCCTCTTACACCGTATCTTTCTAATTTGTCCAGCAGTATACTGTGATCTACCGTATCGAAGGCTTTAGTCAGATCTAAGAACGCAGTTATAATCGGTTTGCTTTTATCTAGGTTTCTATATATAATATTTGATAGACAATTGAGAGCATCCTTCGTTCCTCTCTGTCTTAGAAAGCCGAATTGTCTATCAGATATTATTTTGTGCTTCATGATAAAATTATAAAGTCTATTGTATATGAGTTTTTCAAGTATTTTGGCAATGTTAGAAATTAGCGATATTGGTCTATAGTTGCTATTACAACTATTGTCTCCCGATTTATATATAGGTACCATATCTGCTTTTTTCAGTGCATTAGGTCAGATTGATTGCTGTATGCATAGATTAAATATATACTCTAACGGTTTTGATATATGTTTCGATAAAGATTTGATAGTTATTGCACTAATATTATCTACTCCGCCAGCCTTTTTTTTCATTGCAATAATTATATTTTGAAATTCATACATATTAGTTGGATTAATAAAAATTGAGTAGTTGTTTCGAACTGGCAGTTTCAATTGTTCTAAGTCCATTTTTTAAATTTGATTGCTTAAATTTAATCCTACATTACAATAATATTCATTCATAGTGTTCGCAGTAGTAGTCTTGTCATCAATTTTCTGATCATTAACTATTATACTATCAAGTGATCCTCCTTGCTTCTTTTTTTTCCTAACTTATCATTTATTATGCTCCAAAGCTGTCTTGAATTGCCACTGCATTTTCTAATGGCATTATTTTCGTATTTATACTTAGCATCTTTAATTACCTTACTCAAAATTTTTTCATAATTTTTATAATCCATTTTCAGATTCATATTTGTTGGATTCTTTTTCCATATATTATATAACCACTCTTTAGTTTTACAGGATATTAATATTGCTTTCGTAATCCATTTTTTCTTAGGAACTGAATCTTTTTTGTTCTTATTAGAATATTTTCTATCAGTTGCTTTTTCAACACAGCTTTGGATCATACTTATTAATTCATTTATAGCTTGGTTAGGGTCATTTATTTGTGACAATGAGTCCCACTCAACTCTTTTTGCAATATTTATTAACTTGCCATAGTTAATGCAGGCTGATTGATTGTAATCATTTTGTATTTTGAATTTATTAATACTTATGAAGAGTGGATAATGATCATTAAACGGTATGTTTAACTTAAAAGACTCCAACTCAATATTTCTTACTTTGGCGAAACAGTTGCCTATACACGTACCGTTCTCACTGTTCTGAGATGGTCTTGTGATTCCTCTAAAAAATGGAGTATATTCATTTTCAAAAAAATTATTCAGAAATTCTTGAGCAATTGTCTTTTCAGCTAAACCAATTTTGTCATGATTAGTTTCCCCTATATCAATATTAAAATCTCCAAATATACATTGATTTTTTATATTAACCTGTTTAGCCAGGAATTTTCTTACTGAATTAGTAAACGCAGATTTCGATACATCGTGGCACCTGTACATAACAGAGATCCTGATTGCATCACCTGACTCTAGAAAAGTATCAGAACTTACAACACTCAATCTATCAATTACTTCTATTTTAGTTTTTTCCTGTATATTCTTTTTTATATATAACATGACTCCATCAGCCTTATATATTTTACTGTTATTGTAATAGCTTTTATAGCCTTGTAATTGATAGTATTGAGGATGCTGTAAGATCCATGTTTCCGTACATATTATAATAATTGGTTTTACTACCAAGCTTTCAATAAATGATTCTAATTATTCTTAATTCGCATTTAAACTTCTTATATTTATACAGAGAATTAAGTTCTTTTTCTTCGAGATGCTCTTGTTGAGTGATCTGATGTTTTCTACATCACGTTCTATGTTGTGTATGTCTTCAAAATTGAATTCTTGAGTCATTAGTTAATCCTTTTTTTCTTAGTCTATTTATTATACGTGTGTTAACTGAGTTGAGTGACGTAGAAGACATCCCAGATGCACGCATGGTTATAGCCTTGTTTGAAGTATTTTCTGCCATACCGACATATCTCGGTATTACAGGTTGTATCGTGTAGTCAGTAAGGTCAATGAACTTTCTTATTTTATTTTGTAGGATACTGCATGCGTGGCTATCTGTTGCCATATGCTCAGTATTATATTGAGTTTTATACTTATTATTGCTGAAGATACAGTTAGGACAATTTAATTTATTACCGGAACAATCTGTAGTCTTATGATTGCCTGCACATTTTAAACATGTGTGATTATTTGTGCACTTAGTCATGCACCTTACAGTTTTGATAACCCACGAAGATCCTGTTTTTATTCTCTCTCACATGTTGATATAGTTCAGCAGGGATTTCTAATATGACTGACTGTAGATGAGTTTTGGAGTTATCATATAAGTGCAATACTGTACACTTCTTGTTGAATTAACTAAAATTTCTTTCATTTATGTCATCTTCAATTTTTTTATTCTCTAAAGTTTCAAAATTATCTATTCCAACTACTTTAACCTTTGGATTCTCTATTGTTTCTTTTGTAACATCACAACTTTCATCAAGCATTTTCTTCAAAACATTATATGCTTTGCTTGCACTTTCTTCTGTTAAACAATCTACTATTATTTCACTCTTTTTCTTAATTAGTTTTTTTGCTTGTATGCTCTTATCTTTAATGAGATAGTGTGCAACAGCATCATTTATTTTGCCAATAGGATATTCTTTAGTATCTTTGTTTTTAACTATAATTTTTGGGATTCGATTTGGCTTGTTATTAGTCATGGCACTCGAAATTACTTGAGAATATGTTTTGTTTTTTGAGGTATTTATTTCACTTTTCTGCTTATCAAGTAATTGTCCCAATAACTTATTTTTTTCTTTCAGTTCTTTATTTAGTTCTTTTAATAGTGCATTTTCACGGTTCAAATTACTGTCCATTGATACACTATTCTCATCATCATCCTCACTTTCAGCTTCTGACACACTTATTTTATCACTTTTTCTCAATTTAATTTGAGCAATGATTATTTTGGCTTCTTTACTCAGCACATTTGTATTCACTTTCGAGGTTAGGTCTACTTGGTTATGTTCCGGACATAATCCTAGAACTCTACTGATTTTTACTGCCCCATCTATTTTAGCAAAATCACTAGTATGAAAAGCTTCCTCACATATTATACAAATAACCGTTTTTACTTCCACTTTTGGATGACATTTATAGAAAATTGCTGACTGTGAAGTCACCGAGCCCGCGCTCGATGACTCCATCTTGCTTTCTGAAATGATATTTTATTATTTAAAAATAAAATATGTTGATAAATTGTTGTTCATTACTTTTTTTTTTTATTTTCCAGATCTTAATCATTGTATTTTGAACATGGAATCATATTAGTAGCGGTAGCTTCGTATTACACTAAAAGAACTTGTAAGTAGGTTGATATATTTTTATATTGACTCTTTTTATTATTAACTTAGCTAATGATTTTTTCTTTTCAGGTTCATACGCTTAACTTCAAGTAAATACCAGGATAGCACGATCAGATTTTCTATTAAGGAAACTAGTGTTAACTGATTACATAGATTTTGTATAATTTGTGATACATTTTTTTTTTACAACTTATCGATTTCTTCTATAACTTTTATAAACGAATGATTGTAATTATCATTGAATAAAGTTTTGAAAAAAACTAATAATTTCTTATGCAATCATTTTTTTCCTTTTTGTCCTTTATTTACCTTTTTTACACTGCTACCTATTATCTTAACATATTTTTTCTCAAAATAAGAAATCCAATACACAGCTGGACATTAACTCACAGAACTACAAAAAGAACGACATTGACAGCCATAATATCTTTGATTCTCATAAAAGTAAAGAATTGTCGTGTAGTAAAAATTCCGACATACACTTAAATTATACTAGTAAACAAAGTTTAAAAAATAAACGATATTACGAAGCTCATAAGGAAACGATACTAAGTAATAGAAAACTACATTATACAGCTAAAAAATCTGCAGCAATATTAAAAAAGCGTAACAATAAGTATAATCGTGATAAACTATTACTAATTACAAAAAATCAAAACATAAATAGAAATAAAATTGCAATGGCAAACAAAATAAAAAAAAAACAATATTATGAATGTGGTTAAGGACAGTACAATTAAATTGCTAAAAAACACTGAAAATTTTATACCTCAAATTATGATTGAATTAGGTTCTTCATATTCTTTGTCACAGCGGAGAATAGAAGCTGAAAATTTATTTTCTACTTCTATTTATGTACGAGACAACTACATGAATATAGCAAGAAAAGAATTGAAAAATCTTCAAAATAAAATTGAATTATCCTTAACTCGATTAGGTGATGTATCTTTTATGGACAATGTGGACTGTGCATTAACTGCCTTATACGGTATTCCTAAACATACCTCCTCTTCGGAACCTTATTTTTTCGATGCTGCTTATGACTTATTGAAAATAAAATTATTATAAATGAAGAAGGAAAAACCACAAATATTTTACCACTTATTGAAGATAAAACTAAAAAAATGAAAGTTTGGCAGTGCAATGGTTACTGTAAAAGTATTGATGTTGATATATTAATTGAACTCAAACTCTTTTTCTTGGAAATTCTTGAAGTGAGTTTTAGAAGCGGTTACAAGTTTCTTCTATCTATAGATTTATGTTCGGCTCAATCGCATAATGCTGATAAACTTGGTCATCCAAACATTTGTTATGATAAATCGCTATTATGCAGTTCAACATTTTTAAAATTACAAGTTTTATCTTTTCATTATCCTTATTTGCGAACGATAAAAAGATTACTTTATGAATTAAAATATTTGTATACTGTTATTTTAAACATAGAAAATGCTTTATGTGATGCAAATGTACTGCTATTAAGAGACATCATTGAAAAATCAAAGAAGTTTGGTATACCTACAAAAAGTTTCAAAAACTTAAATCAAGAAAGTTTACATGAATCAGAATTGAAAGAAAACTTTTCCATTGGTATCAAAGAATATACGAAAATATTCACAGATCCACCTATGATCTCTTGTATTTCTTGCGAAAGATTATTTTGTGCGAGAGACATTCAACATTATGACGTGAATAATGAAAATAATATTGCTTTTGAATTACTCGGTATACAATGTGAAAATATTTTTCAAAAACTTAAGAAATTGCATGATATTACACAAAATACTATTTGCAGACCTTGTTTAACAAATTTGAGGAAAAGTCATTGGAAGAACATTTTATTTACCGTTACCATTAGAAGAGACTTTGAAAAAGATACGTCCTTATACTGATCCCATAAATGTAGATCATGAATTATATATTTTGGTAAGGACTCATCCATCAAAAGCGAAGAAAATTTGGGAAGATTATATTGATATAAAGAAAGTATGGAAAGCTGCATTGGCTAAAGCAAAATAATTCTATATATGAACAAATCGAACTTCCGTCAAATCCCCAAATATTATTATATAAACTACACGAGCAACTAGAATATGAAATAAACCACGAAAATTCACTAGAAGAATTAGTATCTGAAAGTAATTAATTACCAAATCAACCACCAATACGTCCATTACTAACTCAAAAATCTCAAACTGATTCTTTTTATGACCACTACACCATTTACCCTTTGCATGATAAAAAAAATGAATCAGATACAGCATTGTACCAAATGTTGCAAGTTTCTGCTAATGCTTTAGATAACAGAGGAAATATTTAGATCTCAAATGTTTTCCTATTCTGTATCCTTACGGAAAATGGGGTCAACATGCTGAAAGAAAGCCTAATTTAAGAGATTTTGATTATATTAAGAGTTGACTAGCATCGAAACATTCGCAATTTAGATCGAATATTCAATATCTATTTTTTTCACTTTACAATAATACACTGAGACAAATAAATGCTGGAATATTTCAAATGCTTAATATTATCAATCCAAGGTATAAGTACACGGTCAAAGAATTTTTGCAAATGTTGAATGTAAATAAACTAGATGGTAATTCAGACACCATTTTCTCTCGTTTGCCAGGTACTGAATCGTATTGGAAAAAAGTTCGTAATGAATTGAGGTGTATGGCACGTGAGTATGGACCTGCTACTTTTTTCATCACTTTCAGCCCCGGAGAGTGGATGTGGTCTGCACTAGCGGAATACATAAAACAAGTCAATGGGTGGAGTGATAGTCGTTCTATTTCACAATTAATAGCTGCAGATCCGGTATCAACTGCTAGATATTTCCAAAATAAATTTAAAGCTGTGCTTATATACTATCTAAGTCAAATCCGATTGGGAAAGTTATACATTATTACTGGGTCCGTGAATACCCAGGTAGAGGATTACCCCATTATCATTGTTTGTTTTGGATCCAAAATGCTCCGATTTACGGTACAAGTTCAAATGAAGAAGTGCAAGAGTTTATCTTAAAACATATATAACATGTCACATTCCAGATAAACAGATTTCGCCAGAACTCCATCGTCGCGTCTTGGCCTATCGACAGCACAAACACAATGATTATTGTATGCGCAAAAAAACGACAAAAATAGGATTTTCAAGTGTTTGTCGTTTCGGATTTCCTCGACCCGTAACTGATACAATAATATTAAGAGACATATCTGTCGCTATTTCAAATCGGAATAAATTGAAAAATAAATCTTGATTTTACGATTTACCTCGAACAAAAGATGAACAGAACATTAATGATTATATGCCTGTTCTTTTACTCATTTGGGAAGGAAATAATGATGCTCAATATATTGGAGAATCATCTTATTTGTTGACCAAATACGTAAGCAAATATGGAACAAAAGGCGAAAAGAGCAATTTAAATTTTGCAGATATACAATCAAATAAACCGTTGTATAACCGTCTTTGGGCTTTTACTTGGGGTACTGACCCTGACACAATTGTTAAATGATTGAATGTTAATATTATAAGGGGTAGAAAACTAAAACCATTTAATGAAATAAAAAATCTTCCAGAAGATTCAACAGATTTATTTTATGATTCTTTTGTAGATAATCATTATCCTAACAGACCAAAGGAATTAGGTTCATTATGTTTGCATGATTTTGCTAAGTGGTTTGAGATTTCAAAGAAAAAACCAATTTACAAAAAACAATTTACATTTATTATGAAATGTCAAATGGTTTGAACTGTAAAAATCGCAAGAAACCTTATTTAATAAATCATTATCAGTTCAATCCAAATAATCAGCCAGAAGCTTACTACCATGCTTTGTTATTATTATTTAAACCTTAGAGGGATGTAGATGAATTAAAATGTTCTGACGGAACATATTGTGAATCTTTTCAAAAACAACAGCATGAGCTAGCACAAGCGATGAAATACCGATTATTACAACTTCCAATAGAACACGGCGGCACAGCTAAGTATAAAGAATTATCTGGAGCAACTTTAAAACAAATAAGACAGACATTACAGAACGTTGATTTAATTATTATAGATGAAATATCAATGGTATCGAATATTACTTTCATGTACATTCATTTGCGTTTGACTGAGATATTCGATACATCTGATACTGAGGATGGATGGTTTGGAAAAATTAACGTTCTTGTTTTTGGCGATCTGCTGCAGCTTCCTCCAGTTCGCGAAGATTTTGTATTTGTTGGAATGAACAAGAAACAAATTGATAAGTATATCAAATCGATGATTACTTTTAATTTGTGGGAATTATTCAAATGTGATGAATTAACAATTAATATTAGACACAAAAATGACAAAGCATACTCAGAAATTCTTTCGCGTATTAGATTAGGTTTTATGACTAATTCTGATATAAATATATTAAAAACAAGAAAAATTAATTTTACAAGTGATGATTATTCAAAGAATATTCATGAATTATGTAGTTATTGTAGTTGAATTATCTACAAAAATTACCAGTTGATACCGTGTGCTTGTTACCTACAAAAAAATGTGCAATGCTATTAATGAAGCAATGATGCTTACCATTGATTCAGGAGAAATTAATCTTGTTGCTAAAGATTCATACAAATGTGAGAAAAATCTACAAAAAAAGTCTTGAAATTATTAAACGATGATGAAGACAATTTTTGTGGTATTGATCGTGTAATTACAATTAAAATTGGTTCTAAAGTTATGATAAGAAGGAACATTGATGTTTCTATTGGGTTAGTAAATGGAACGATCGGCTCTGTAGTTTCTCTTTCTAAAGATAGATCTACGGAGATTACAAGTATACGCATTGTATTACAGTCCGAAAAAGAACATGAAATACCTCGATTAGAATATAAATTCATCATTACGGATAAAATATCTATTACTCGAGAACAAATTCCAATTTGTAATAGTTATGGAATAACAATTCATAAAAAAAGTCAAGGGTTAAGCTTGAAAAATGCTGTCGTTGAAGCAGGAAACAATGTATTTAGTAATGGTCAAACGTACGTTGCAGCTTCAAGAGTAACTACTTTAGACGGTTTGCATCTTATTAACTTTGATCCCTCGTGTTGTACTGCAGACATGGCAGCTATTTTTGAGTATAATAGATTACGAAAAGAATATCGACCAGATCTAAATAGCTTTGATATTCCATAAGATCGCAAACAAATTCAAAGTTCAAAAGTGTATGATACGCGATGGTGTATAAATAAAAATACATTATTGACAGAAGCTGAAAGTAATTTAAATCATATTTCCGATAGTACTTCGGATATTTGTGGTTTACCAAACAATGATGGAGTTTCTTGCTAATGCCTGTGCACAAAACTTATTTCATTCAATAACTATTAGAAGAATTTTATTACAACATCGCCACACAGACACTGTCAAAATAGTATTTCAATAATATATTAATAAAACTAATGTCGATATTCAATCATTAAGAGAGTTTGCTGGTGAAGAATTTCAAACAGATACGCAGCAAGATGTGGCAGAATTTTTGTTAAGTCTATGCAATAAGTCACTTATATTACAAAATATTCTCAACAACTCAAATCGAAACAATTAGATGTCAGGGATGCGATGAAAGACATCATAGCAATACATCTAATTATATTCCTACTTGATGGCTTCATTTTTATCGCGCTATGTAACGAATTATTGTAAGACTGTACAAAACCGTTCAGCGCGTTAATGTAGTGTCTTATGTTAAGATATGTGAAATAGCGCCATATTTGCTTTTTCAGAGTTTTGATAAAACGATCGGTGACTGATGTCCTAACGTCAAGGTCGGCACCGTAAAGAATGTTTTTTTTTTCAGTGAATCCTGCAGGTCACATCCAACTAATTTCTAGCCCTTATCCATTTGAAAGTATATAGGTTGTTGTCATTCTACTGTAGAATTTTCTCCAGACCACTGGCCACACTTTTGGCTGTTATTAGCATAATGGCTTAACCCATACGTACTTTGTAAGCTCTTCAATGACCACCAATAAGTAGCTGTATTGATCATTAAAAGTCTTTTACAACTTTTAATGGCTAAACACCTGGTAAGAGCGACGAGAAAAACGATATCTCAAGCCTCTCGCCATGTTCGAGCGGCATTTTTTGCGAATGGCTTGCGTAAGCCTGTTTCCACCAGCATATAGACGGTTAAGAGTAAAAAGCAGCTAGTCCAGAAAAAACGTGATAAAGCAGATATTTCAGAAAATCATTTAGATAACCAGATTCATTTTGGAGGAGCAAAAACCAGATATCACGGAGCTATTTTAAATACAAGTCATCTCGGCGCACGAGTTAATAACCAGCCATCCTAGACGACTTAAAAGCATTCAATTTTGCAGAAATCGTTGATGTTCTAGCGTGGGTGGCTGCTGACACGTGCCGTCAGAGGTAGGGCTCCTTTTACGTGCTCTTTCTTTATCTACAATTCTATCGTTTTTTGGCGTGTTAGAATCTTGCAACGTGTTTCTATCACGCTTTCGGGCGGTGCACGACAAGAAAATTTTGCAAGGTGTTACAGATGTAATGTTCCACGTTTATACTCTTAAATTATGTACATCCAGCGAACCGGCAACCGTGTGAGCACCTAGAGAGAGCATACGGATCGCAGGTGCATCTGATTGCGACATTACACAACCGAGCGCCGAAAATCGGAGAGAGTGCTCTGACCTCTGTGTCAACACTCCTTGCACGTGAACGACGACTGCAAGGCGTATGCGTCGATCCTTTGTGGCGAATGCTAATTGGACTACCGCGATGTTTTTCATCTAAATTTCATAACTGCTTGAATCGGTACCGAGGCTTTAAATACCCCAGAGCCAATCCACGCAGCGCCTTTTTGCGTAGTGACTTATTCTCTGTTGGTTACGACTGATTCTAAAGTAAAGTGGCGGTGTTTGCTAGTGTTAGTGTTTGGAACGTGCTAAATCCGCTCAACACCTTGGGAGCGTGCTAAATCCGTCCCTTGGCATATCATACATTGGAGAGCCCTTTAAACTCAGATCCGTACCACAGAGATAAGTACAAGCTAAGGACCGTCGAGTGGAATCTTCGGTTTTAGCAATAACAGTTGATCATCTTAACTATATATTGCCACGTGAACGCGTGTAGATTATAACAATCAGCATCTGCCACGAACGGGTGATTGGAACCATCTCAAGTGTGCAGGTTTATAATAATTGTAAGTTGCTAAGATAAATTATAGATACAGTAAAGAAATTAGACTAAACTTTCTAATAAACAACCGTAAAACGAACAACTTGGGAATCTAATAATACAACATCTAAACTCAGTCAACTCTGTATTCCGAACGTCTGTGAAGAGCTCAGGGCCAATAAAAACATAACAATCAATACAATTAAAAACCTTGTGTATTAAATTGTTAATAATAATTAAACCTCAATTGGCACAAATAAATTCAAATCAGCTACGCAGTTACGACGTGCAGGTAAGAGTTCGATACTTGTGGACAAACCATCAGCGTTCACACACGAGGTGAGTTTAGCGGACATAACGCGGAGTCCGCAGGACACAGAAGTGTCACTAGCAACTTGCCTGCAACGACTGTAAGTAACAGCGGACATTTCTACGTCCGCCAAACATTTGCGTCCCCGCAAACGAGTAGCGTGGGACAAACTTAGATCTCTCAGTCCGCGCGTAACTCTAGTAACATAAGATTCTCGAGCCGAAGGCTAGTTTCTCTTAATTTAAACAATTATTTGTATACTCACGCAACCCGTCCTTATACCAAGTACGGTCTTTACACAGATACAACCACTTGGTCGACATCCCCTATTTTATGGGTAAAAATTAGAAAGCAAAGTTTCCAAATCAAAGAAAAAAAAAATTAAAAACGCTGAAAAAATTTTGCAGGAGGTTTTTGAATCCTTTTGAACTCAACAACCGTGCCATGATCATCCCCCATTTTAAGGGTTAAAATAGGGTTGCTTGGATAAAATGGTTAAAAAAATCACCAGACGATAGATGATTTTAATTTTTATTGCCAATTATTTTTAAGCAGTAATAAATGTTTGAAAAACATTTTTTTAACCCCTGGACTTGCGTCGCGCATATCACGAAAACAAAAGATTTTCGTGAAAAATGGATACAATTTTTGCATTTACATCCTTATTGGCTACTGTTAGAATGTTATCTAGATCTACGTCGCGTGCTGTTTAAGAGACCGATATCTTTGCTAAATGAGTGTTAAACTCGTCCGGGAAAAATCTATGCAGCTCCTCTTCTGCTTTTGATAATAGTTCGAGGTTCCACAGTTCGTTAAAGATGTTCTTATTATTTGCTAGAGCGTCAAAGATTCTGTTCTAGATAAAGGCCTCGTGCGAATTTATTGTACTTTGTTCTGCCTGAACCGAAAATGATTAATATTGCTGCCGTAATTTGTCGTCGCCAGTTCGCTTGGAGCGATTTTAACATCAATCTACACTAAGTAGGACAGCCAAAAGTTCAAAATACAACTCCAGGATTATTCAGACTTTCAGACAGCTAAAAACACCTTACAGCATATTCAAAAAATTAAAATATAGTTTCTGGGTTGTCCTCGTCTGGTTGAATCGCCCGAAAACGCCAAGCAGTACGATCAAATAATATAAATCTAGCTCTATGGTCGTATAAAAGTTATCTAAGTACCCACACTAAGAGGCAGAAGGTGTAGCTACTGCCACGACCCTATGGTAGTGCTGTTCGAGAACATAACCTCAATAGGAACATCTGAAATAAGAATGCGATTTTATGACAAACAATTTACAATTTGTCAAAAACAATTCACTGCATGCGCAATTCACCGAATGGACAATATACCGAGCGGACGGTTTGCAGAATGAACAATTTGTCAAATGCACAAACCACCTAAGGCACAGTTTGCCGAATAGACAATTTGCCAAATGGACGATTGGCCGAATGGACAATTCCCCAAATGAACAATTCGTCTATAAAATAGTGTTAATTCAAAGTATCAAAATATGACATAAAACTAACAATTCTAATACCTTGTTGCTTGTAGGATAGACTTGCCTGCTTAAGAAAAATATCCCTACTAACCCAATCCCCACTTTTTTCTCGTATTGCAGACGGTGCCAGCATCGGATTGCTAATGTGGCAGACTTGTATGCTTAGAAAAATAAACATTCTGCCCTGTTACTGCCCTTGGCTTCTGTTGTAGTTAGTTCTAATATCGAGTTGTTTAACCCAATAATAGTCCAATCAAATTAAGCCCAAGAGGCTTATTTTTTTTTCAAAATTCCAACAAGAAACGTTTAGGGCTTAAATGGTTCGCAAAAATGTATAGAAAAATACTTTATTAATGGAAACCAAAAATTTTGTAAAGTTAATTTATAATTAATAATTAAAGTCGTGTTTGAGCATATTTTTTGGTATTTAACTCTGCTGTTTGAAAAGTGATGGTTTTAGCGGGGAGACCTCTCTATCTCTATTTGTTTACTCGCCAATCATGATGAAGTACAATATTTGTCAAAATCGTAAATTGTTAAAAACTATTAAAAAAAAAAAAAATTACAATGATATTTTAAGAAAATATCATTCTTAATATTTCGTTTTAGCATGCCAAATTTCAAACGTCTATCATGTACATTTTTTTTTTATTTGTATGTCGCGCCAATATTTCGAAATTAAATAGTTTTTACTGTACTGTCAAAATGTGATAAATTAGCCAGTATCACTGCCCTTGCTTGATAGTTATCTAGAAGATTTGTATTTCAATACATTTTTAGAAAACCACGAAATTTTAATTAGGAGTGCCCCTGGCTGAAAATATTTAAAACGCCTAATTAACACTAATCCCAAAGACATTTTAGTTCGATCAAAATCTAATACATTCTACTGAAAAACAATGTTTAACGTCTACATTTTTAAAAAAAGCCGCTTTTCTGCGACCGTTAGGGGCCATGTTAAGCTTGTCTTTAACAAGCTCTTGTTCGGTAAATAATCAAGACGATGTCATATTCGAAATCAGGAATTGCAGTTCAAAGTTTGTACTTTATGTATGATTTGCAATGGGTTTGTACAATGAAGTTTAAACGGCAAAAGTTTCGGAAAAAAGGTAATTGGGCCGTTGCGGGCGACAGCACCGTGCAAGACGTAGTAGGGATATCGATACGCCTCCCTCGAAACTAAAAAGTATATGTTTTAATCAGCATGCTCAGAAGAAAACGCCGTTACTTGGCTAAAAATGCACGCAACTTGCTCTTGCTTTTTTTTTTTAATTTGGAGTAGTGCAAGTAAAAAATTAATTTTTGCTGTTGAATGTAGCAAATTTATTTAAACGTTGAAAATTTCAATAATTTTTTTATCTTTGTTTTTCTGCGATTTTTTTTTTTATTACGTAATAGACCCTGATTTCAATAGTCTCTTTTCTGATATGAATGCAGGGTTTAATATCTGGATCTCTTCCAAGATAATTGTTTAGACGTAGACAATTTGGTACCGTGTACGTGCTCCATCCCCAAATTGATGAAATCCACTTCGAGATCAACCCCCTCCTAACTATCTAGATCCCATAGAGGGAGGGAGGGATGGAGAGGGCGAGGGAGGGAGAGGGAGAGAGCAAAAATGTTTCAGGTTTGCGTGCTCAGATAGCTCTGGACTTTGGAATCGCAAACATTGCGACTTTGACGTTCCGTGATCGTGTGCTGTGTCCAGCGATTTTGAAAAGTGTAAGTGTGAGTGCACGGAGCCCAGCGGATCCTGATTGGCCAGCTGTATGGTGCAGTAATCGATCGTGACGAAAAGCGTCGAAAATCTGGTGCAACTTTCACAGAGCAGTAAGGTATGAGTGCGCGCAGTGCTTGAGAGTGAGTGATTGTGCGAGTGTATCACCTGCGCAATTCAGTAGCGACTCGCGTGTTTGTTTTATTTGTTTGTCAAATCACGTTTTTTACCCGTTGCAGAATATAATCTAGACTTTTTATTGACGCTTGTTTCCGTGATTTCTCGATCTTCAGCTCGATCCAAATCCCGACTCCTTCCCGCGAATACCGCCGCCTCCGCGGGAGTTATTAATTAATCGATAACGCGTATTGTCGAGTAGCCAAGCACGCACCAGGAGGTGCGTATACTACAACGAAAGGAAAGCAACGCGAGAGCTGCATGCAACGAGGGTTGTCGCAGGCGTTGAGAATATTCTTTGCCACATTGCGGGATTGCGATCTTGACGCCAAGCGTAGACTTTCAGTCAAGATTGTGGCCCCCATTACAGACTACTGTACTATAATGTTTCAAAAAGAAAAAAAAATGTAATAAAGGTCTTAAGAAATACTAATTTAAAAAATAAAAATAATTCGTACTAATTTGAATTTTGATGAAATATTTTCGAAAAATATCTATGATAATAAGAACCATATAATTGAAAAAAAATATTGCAAATAACTTGTATATATTTTAAATTAGATTTTTGAAAACCTCACTTCACACAATGTTATCGATTTTTAAAGAACCTTCTAATTTATTTTAAATAAATATTTTATTAGGATGTTTGCATCTAGATAAACCTACATGTAATTGAACGCCACGGCCGCCACCGTATTGCACTCTTCTACTCGCTCTCTTATAGTAATTAGACACATGTGACGTGTATCCACACGTGACATTGCTATAAATTTTACCACAACTAGGAATGAAGGCGCGCTTCGCGCGCTCTTGATTCTATCTCTGTCTAATAACACTGGTAGAAAATCTACCATGAGTGTTGGGCGCCATAATAACATCTGTTAATATTTTATAAGCATGGAACATGTTACTAAATCTCTCAAAACTATTTTTTAATAAATATATTAATAATGCTCAATGTCGTCATCATTGGTTTGAATAGTGAATTTGAAGAAAAGTTCAGTATAAGAGTCAGTGGGTTTGTCTATCATTACAATGCCATTTATTTGCATTATAAAAAAGCTATACAACTGAAATTTTACACAGATACTTACTATGCTACCTAGAAAACATGTAACCTACATGATTATGATTTAACTGTTTTCATTCATATTTTCACATCGAGGCCCATATGAATTTTTTAATTTAGCGTATCAAATTTTGCTTGTAGACAGTTATACAGAAACTATCATCTCTAGCACATTATACTTCTGGTTTCCAGTGTACTTTTACATGAAGAAAGTGATAAGTATTTTAGCTTTTTTGTCAAGGCATTAATTAGAATTTTGACTTTTAACAGTTGTGAGAGATTTTGAGACCGATACCTGTTTCTCCATTTATCATTTTTTCTCATTCGAAAACTAACAGGTCTAGAAGGCTCATATTTTGCATATAGATTTCTTTTGTAGTAAAGTTGAATCAACGTTAACTAAAATACTTTTGTGTTCGACTACAACACCCATGATAATTATTTAGTCGTATAGCATGTGTTTGCATTCGCATCAGTGTCGGAGTCGAAATCAGAAGTTTTTCATTTAAGGTCAATTCAACTTTAAATATCTTTTCACAATCACAAAAGAAACCTATATGCAAAATATGAGCTCTCTAGACCTGTTAGTTTTTGAATGAGAATAAATGCAAAAATGGAAAAACAGGTATCGGTCTCAAAATCTCTCACAACTATTAAAAGTCAAAATTCTAATGACCTAATACCTTATTATTCTTTTAATTGCACTTCCCACTGACATTTAAAAAAAAACAAAATAATATTCACATACTTTATTACTACTTCAAATAGGGTTAGGTGCCACTTTTCAATACACATGTTTTAATATTACACACTCTTGGTAATGATTAATTTTAACTAAGGTTTTTTGCTAGTTATATTACATATATTATCAACGTTTCCACGTTTCATTTTAAAAACCTCAAACATTTCTACCAGGGTTATGAGTTATGACTGTTTTGAGGGTTATGAATTTAAAGCGCGGTTCTGATTTCCTGGCCTACACAACCAACTAGCAACCAATCAGAATCACGTATTAAATGCTTCACAACAAAGGACATCATTTTTTTAAGAGAGGAACATTGTTAGTTTTCCGAAGTTAAGATATTCTGAAAGGATTAACTTTATATTCTCCTGAATCTAATAATAATGATAAGAATTCTCTATCATTAGAACAAACATATTTTTGTTTTATTCTTAAACTTTAAATAGCTTCTAATACTATTGATTTTCCTCCAAAAGGTATTTTATTACAGCAAACATCTTGCAGAATTCGGTCTACTATTTCTGAAGCTTTTTTCGAAATCATAGATGCTTTATCCTAAATATTTAAATCAGCCAACCTCAATTTTTTGTTATCCAATTCTAATTTTAAAAAATCAGTATCCGCATTATCCAAATCTGAAGGTAATCTAAAAGTTCGTTGATTTGTCATTCCTTTCTGTAATAATATAAAAGCAAAACCAGTCCAAACCATTGATAGCACTTATTTGTTCAATGAATTATAATAGTGTATCAAAGTTTTTAATAAGAATGTTTTTTCTGAACCTCCCGGACCATCAATAAAATGAATGTCAGTTTTGCTGTTAATAAATTTTGTGGAAATAGAATGTTGATCTTCAATTAATAGATTTACCATTTGTTTGAAAATAATGGCACTTTGCATTATATTTTTGAAAGACATATCATCATTAACAATAAGATTATCAGGTTCTGGTAAACTAAAATCCTTACGACATCTTTCTTCTGTTTCTAATATACTTTTTAAACATATTCCAACTTGTATTTTCATGTACGTTTTCTGCTAATATCAACCAAGCAAAAAACTTGGTCATGAGCTGCTAAACCGTCAACAAGTGCTGTTTCTTTAAGTTTAATACAGTACTAGCAAGATCACCTCACTCTTAACGTTGCTCAGTTGATTAGGTATATATATATATATATATATATATATATATATATATTTATATTTATAGCTCGAAAGAAGATTTTAAAGTAATAAAAGTAAATAGATTATTATAATAACTACAAAAAATGAAAAGGTTACACTATTAAAAATTTCAATGAATTTTTAATAACAAAATTTGATGCCACGATCGATTTCGATGAATCAACAATTATGGATAATGATTTAGGTAGCATGAGTGAAATATGTGAATTCTGTAATGCTAAATATTTTAAATTCAAAATATATGATTTTTTTTTTCATTTATAAACTGAGTGCTGCTTAACAGTGTAAGAATGAACTTTCAGAGTATTTAGCTTATTGTCTAGATCCAATAAATAATCTTCAACACTCGATGTCTGTTCGGTTAATGTTGCTCTATCAGTGTCAGTCCACGATGAATATTTTATATCAGAAATACAGGAATCTTCTAATTGTTTACTTATTACAGATATAATTTTTTCAGTTCCTGGACATTTATTACACTTGTTGATGTAACAATCAGAAGTTGGTTTAGAGCAAACCATTTTTTCTATGCAATCTGTATAATTAGAAGAGGAGTACTTGTATTTTCAGTCAATTGCTTCAGGTTTATTGCATCTAACATAAG
>JAZHPH010000877.1:0-18881 GCA_037356405.1 Nasonia oneida | reverse complement strand
TGAAAATCATCAAAATCGGTGAGTTCGGGTTGGGTACCTTTCCTTGTGAGCTTAACTTAGTTACCTACGTTCCACAGATTGAGAGCTGAACTCTGTGACCTACGTTCTTCTGCATCAGTCTGAGGAGCGTTTAGTATCTATTACCTTGTGGCCTTCGTCTCAGTTTCACTCATCTGTTTCGCCTTGTCCTTCCCTTCTAGTTTCTTCGTCATTTCTAACCTTCTTGAGAATAGTCCTGACGTAGTTGTTTACTGAGCTCCAGCCATCCTTCGACGCTAGCATAGCTGTCGTCATTGACTTAGGGGTAGTCTGAAGGTAACGCTCAAGTTCTTCTCGTTCCATTTCGTATCGCGAACAGTTACAGAAGACACGCTTCGCATCTTCGTTTTCTTTCAAACATACTAGGTAATTTGGATTATCCTCTATCTTGAAGCAGTGTAGGTAGGCTCGAAAGCACCCATGTCTGCTCAAAAACTGCGTAAGTTAATAATTCACTTTTCCGTGTCATCTATTGGTCCAGCCAACAATACGTGGCATGAGGGAGTGCGCCCATCGCTCATTTCCACTGGATTTCCATCGTCTTTGCCACTCAGCTAGGGTTTGTTCCTCTGCGGATTTCCAAACTTTCTTTTGAGTATTGTCACCACGCCGGCTTTCTTCGTATATATTCTTTCGCTCTGTTGCTAGAAGGTCAATAGGCGGAATTCTTGAAATAACGCACACTGCATCTTCTGACACTGTGTGGTAGGGAGAAGCGAGTTGCACTTCTCCTATAAACTGTTGATAGCTTTCGTGCATAGGACTTTACCAACATAGCGTCCGCCAATATTGGAGCACCGTATAACATAATTGATGTAGTTTATATTAACAATTTCTAGTATAGGGGTGGTCTTAGTGTGTTACATCGTACGCCTCACCGCAAAAATTTATTTAAAAACTGAAAATATGATCATCTTTAATATACAAACATTGAAATTCAAACTCTTAAAAGAAGAAATGCATTGCGTGTGCTGTACAGTTTCGACACACGGCTGAATGCATGTCAGTGTCGATTCACCGAAATGCTCAATAAGCAATTCGTGACGTTGTAAGCGAGCGCTACTTTTAACGTATTCATTTTTAGTGACTTTAAGTTTGTAAATATTGTAAAAATTACGTTATAAACGAAGTTTTTAAAAATCTTTATACGCACTCAAACAAACAGTTCGTAGTCAGTCGCGAGCTCCGTACGTCGCTGTTTGAAAATTGTCGCAAATCAATATTATATATCCAAACCATATCTTGCCAAAAATCTTTATTAATTGATAAATTATAAAATACTCTTACTTGTAAAAGCTAAATAAATAAATCAGTTATATTAAAGACTTAAAATACGTTTGTGCGTGAAGGGAAGGTTCTCGACAACTTTATTGTCGAGAACCTTCCCTTCTAACAAGGACATTTACAACGCTGTTCAAGATCAGCACAAGGTAAGTGAATTTACTTATTCATTATTTATTTATAAATACACGGGTTTATTTAAATATAGAGCCTAACCACCAGAACATATTACATAACATAACTAATATTCTGGACGTAACAAGTGCATCCCCTGGCTATTCGAATCTTGAAAAAACATTCCTTAAGTTCGATTTCACCCAGTTAAATTGTTTAAATTGTTTATTTACACTCCCCCAATCATTTATTTAACATTATTGGGCCAAGGATCCCGCCAGGGAATGTATGCACACCCTCATACTGAATTAGGGTCAAATCAACTTACTGGTTCAATCGATATCCATCTTACGTACATATGGTATATCAATGATGGCTCGACTTGTACATAGTAAAGGCGAGGATGGCTCGAACTTTATACACAGTAGAGTCGAGGATGGCTCGGACTTTATACACAGTAGAGTCGAGGATGGCTCGAATCTTATACACAGTAGAGTTGAAGATGGCTTCGCTTTCATACATAGTAAGTAAGAGATAGCTCAATTTTTTTACACAACGACGGCTGCTGTGTATTAGTGCGCGTAGTATTGTGTCCAGCCACTCAACTTACTCCACTGTGCTGTGGCTTACTGCGCGCGCTTGCATCGGCACTACTTGCGGCTAACAATAAGTCTTTTCCTGTGATCGCCACGTGCAGCTTGTCGGCCCTTAAATCTCACGGTTTTTGCGGTTCTTCCCTGATTTTTTTTCTTGCAATAGGTGAGCATTGTGATTTTGTACGATATTACGAGAACTCCTCCCTCGAGCAGGCTTTTCGCGTTATGCAGAAGCCTACGGCGACTGACGACGAGGTAGCCATGCATGTGGTAAGTGCATTGTATATATCTATACATGTAGTTGCTCTTGCCTGGGTTCAGCAAGACCAGGAAAGGCTCAGCAGGATTATGTTCAAAAGGCTGGACGAGGAGAGAAGCGAAGGAAATGGCGGGCAGCTAGGCAAAACACCTTTTAATTTCAATAAACGAACACTGTTTATTCACTAGACTGATGCTAACTTAACAACTATTTAACTTGACTCGAGATCGGTATCGTCGGAAAGCTTGCGGTAGCAGAGAAAAGCCGAAGGATGATGCCGCGTCGACGGTCCGTGAATTATCTGGCCGAGATCAGTGCGCGCGTACTCTCCTTCGAAGCACCAATCGATCACGTGATCAGGCTAGAGTACAGCGCTTCTACGAACGGGTTATCTCGGCGAAGCTAATCAGGCGCGAAATAAATTATAAACGGCTGAAACATACCTCCCGCCTCGGTTTTGAACAGCGGTCAAACCGAGAACATTAATTAATAATGCAACTTACACAAAACAAAAACAAAAAAAACTTCTAAACCCTACTCTAAATAATTTCATGTTACAAAAAATAGAATTAGTCTTCAGGCTGAACTGGATCTTCTCTCGCTGTTGACGGCGCAGGGGCGCCGCCCGCCGTGGCAACTTGAAGGGCCAGCTGGTCGTGAGAAGAGGTGGCCTCGGAGCTAACGGGCAACAATATCAGCTTGTTGATCGGGCGCTTGTACTCCGAGGTAGCGGTCCGGATGGTAGCGACTCGGTTCAATCCATCAACACCCGGGTGCAGGGCAGAAATCCTTGCAAGGGGCTATTTTGAAGGCGGTGTCAGTTCGTCCTTAAAGAGGACGAGATCGCCAGGCTTCAGAGCGTAATTGGGTCGCAGCCAATTGGCTCGTTGTTGCGCCTGACACGCAAACTCAGCTCTCCAGCGTTTCCAGAAGTGATTGCCCATGAGTCGTAGAAGGCTCCACCTAGAACAAACTGTACTGGGTTCGTTGATTTCGAGGAAAGGCTCTGGAGGGGACACCATGGGAGCGCCGATCAAAAAATGGCCGGGTGTAAGGGCGGAAACATCTTCGTTTGAACTAAATGCGCTAAGCGGACGGGAGTTAAGGCATGCCTCTATGCGTACGACGACCGTGGAGAACTCCTCGTACGTAAGCTTCGTATCTCCTACCACCCGCTGCAGATTCCTCTTAAAAGACTTGACATTCGCCTCCCAGTGTCCTCCAAAGTTAGGCGCTCGAGGTGGATTATAGGTCCACTCCACGCCATATTTTGCAATCTCTGCCGCAATACTTTGGCTCATGGCTGCCGATGAATCAAAGAGCCGTCGTAACTCCGCATCGGCACCGCGAAAATTTGTACCGTTGTCGCTGTACAGAGTCTTGCAGAGCACGCGTCGGCAACAAATCGGGCGAAAGCGGCAAGAAAGGCTGCGGAGGTGTAGTCCGACACTACCTCCAGATGGACGGCTTTGACTACCATGCAGATGAAAATGGCGACCTAGCTTTTAAACGCCTTTTGTCCGCGTCCGCCAGAAGCCTTGATCCAAAAAGGGTCGATGTAGTCCAATTCAGTACACGAGAACGGCCGCGCTGGTCTAGAGCGAACGGCTGGCAGCGGTCCCATTAACTGCTCCTGCGTTATAGCGTTATAGCGGGTGCACTTAATGCATTGGCGCACGAGGCTCCGAATCACATTGCGGCCGCGAAGAATCCAATATTGGCGAGAGAGGTGACTTTGGACGAGAAGTGGGCCGCCATGCAAAGTATCAATATGCGCTTGACGTATGAGAAGAGCCGTGACATGATGTTGCTTCGGGAGAATAATCGGATATTTCTCCGACTCGCTTAGGTAAGAGTTCTGGAGCCGCCCGCTCACCCGAATCAGTCGCTCGCTATCCAGGTATGGCATAAGCCGGCGCAACGGACTGTTCAATGAGACGCATCCCTTATATGACAGTTCTTCGTATTCTTTCCTGAACGCCTCTCGTTGTACGACGCGAAGAAGGGCTGCTCTCCCAAGACTTGGCTCGACGGCAGACAGGAACGACACCCGTCTATCCTTGCGTTCCAATTTAGCGTTGTTTCGCCAGCGATAAATAAATGCGAGAACTCGAACAGGCTGGTCGATCGGTGAAAATTGAGATAGCCAGGAGGAAATGGCTTCCGTCTCTTGAACGAGCAACACACGGCTGATATCCTTCTTGCGTGCCTCCAAGTCGGTGTCCTGATTCGGGTTTGTTTCACTGGGCCAAACTGTCTCTTGTAGTTTCAGCCACTCCGGGCCGTGCCACCAAATTACTGCCTCTCTCAATTCCATCGGCGTGCAGCTGCGTGTGGCAAGATCGGCAGGGTTGTCTGCCGAACGCACGTGTTGCCAGGTAGCCTGAGGGAGTGACGTGACAATTTCACTCACTCTGTTTGCGACAAAGGGCTTCCACCTCGAAGGGTGAGAGTGGAGCCAAGCAAGGACGACCTTGGAGTCTGACCAGCCGTGGATCCGAGATGGCTGTATCGGCAGCTTGCGAAGTACGCCCGTAATGAGGCGCGATAATAAGACAGCGCCACACAATTCCAGCTTAGGTACGCTAACGGTTTTTATGGGCGCGACCTTGGATTTAGCGGTGATGAGATTCGAGTAGACGCTATTCTCCGAAGTAAATACAAGGTAAATGGTGGCAGCAAAGGCTCTCTCCGAGGCATCGCAAAATCCATGGAGCTGCCAGTCTGTGGTTTTCAACGTCCCGAACCACCTCGGAATCTTGATCGCCTCCACCTCTGGAAGGTTTTTTCTAAAAGTAAGCCAGGCACGACTTAACGAGGGCGGAACGGGTTCATCCCAGCTGACTCCCTGCAGCCAAAGATTCTACAGCATTAACTTTGCGCAAATTATGACCGGCGATAGCCATCCCACGGGATCGAAGAGTTTTGCGATCTCCGCGAGTATTGATCGTTTCGAGATTTTCTCCGATGAATCCAATATCGCTACCTTGAACACAAAGCAATCAGCTTTTGGTAGCAAGCCCAATGTCGATACCGACTCCGCTTCTTCTAGGCTTCTCTCGTCTAAGGGGCATTCGTCGCCGAGGTCGTTCAGCAAGTCGCCGTGATTTGCTGCCCACTTTCCCACGTTCATACCTGCCGTAGCCAGAATTTTTTTCAGTTGATTTCTTGTCTCTAGAGCTTCCTCTAGTGTATCACCCCCGGCGAAAGAATCATCGGCATATCGATTCTTTCGAAGCACCGCGGCAAGCGTGGGAATCGATGCTCTTCATCGTCGGCCAACTTCAGCATGCAGGCATTGGCAAGAAACGGAGCGCAAGCCGTACCGTACGTCACCGTTGTCAGTCGTAAGACTTTTATTGGTTCCTCAGCCTTGAACCGCCACAGAATGCGTTGACCATCAGTGTCGTCCGGGTGCACCAGAAATTGCCGAAACATTTTTACTACGTCACAAGTAAAGACGTACTGCAAAAAACGCCAGCGCAGGATGCAAATGAGGACGTCTTCTTGAAGTTTTGGACCTGTATGCAAAAATTCATTTAAAGTCCGGCCAACCTTATCTTTCCGCGATTCGTTAAAGACGACGCGGATCTTCGCAAGGAGTGCTTTAAACACGGGGTGATGCACTGAGTAACAAATAAAGTGATCCACTACCTCATCCTCCGATACTACCTCCATATGCCTCAGCTCGAAATACTCAGCCATGTACTTGTGATAGGCCGTGGATAAATCCTCATGTCTTGCAAAGCACTTCTCGAGAGCGGCAAAATATTGCTCGGCGATCTGCCGGGTACCGATAAGGGTCGGTGGCTTCACATAAGGGATACGAACCACGAAGCGTCCGTCATCATTGCGGAAGTGAGTTTTTCGAACTTTGGCATCTGCTTGGCTGAGGCGGTGAACGTTGGGGGGCCGAAATAGAACGCAGGGGCTGACAGGTTTGTCATCTGTTATTGTGCATCGAACGCCCTGAACACCTTGGCCTCTAAATTCACCATGAGTTCGGTCGTCAAGGATCGGGAAGTCGTGAGGTTAGCGTGTTCAACTCCTGAATGCCCTTTCGCGACGACCAGGGAGGCCCATCTGCAGCAGGAAGTGGATCTGGGGGCCAACCACCAATACACCTGCATTTATTGTCTGAAGTTGTTTACGACTCGGTCTGGTGTGAATCGGCACGAGAGTTATTCTCGTCCATGGTTCCCAGGGTAGTGCGAAAAAGCGGTGTTATCACTGCTACTTGTTGTACACTGCTGCCACTTTGCCTCACCATGAGGGGATTTGCTTTGAGAATCCGGAATAGAAAATAGGTCTCAGTTTAGTCTCTTGTAATTAGCATTAGTTTATTATATAGTTCTAAAAATATGCGTAATGTTTGTATTTCCTTTATGTGTTTCATGTTATCTTGTAATCTAAGATTATTTTGTAACTCTTATGTAAAAATTCTCCGTTCTTGATGAACCAGATTCTAATGTGACAAATTTATTATATTTTTCTTTTAGAAAATTGTATTATGTGTATTGTAAGGCTATTTGTACAATTTCCTTATTTTTTGTTTTTTTTTGGTATGTTATCTGTATGCTAAGTTGTTGAAATTATAATTTAAGGACATTTTATTATGGGTATCGTTATTTCGTCGTTATTTTAATAAATTAACTCAACCCGAGTCTTCGGTAGAGCGTTAATTTTATGTTCTCATTTACCTATTGTATCCTTCCTTTTTCTTATTGTAGAGTAGATGTTTCCATTTTATATTCCTTGATTAACTAAAATATTTAAATCTTTTATCCTGACAAGGATTTTATACTCCAATATATTTAAATGCATAGTAGTGATTGCCTTGCAATCGTCGCCCATTGGCGTGACATTGGCATTTTTGGTGCTATCGTGCCTCTTATCTCCTCTTTTATCTTACATTTTTCTGCATTTGCTAGTCCTCAAACTTTAGTATTTCTTTATTTCTCCTCCTAAACTCCACTAATATGAATTGCGTTACTAGAGTATAGCAGCTTTGTCCGTGTTTCGCGTTAAGCTGGGTTTTCCTGGTTCTAGGCTTGATCATGTGTCTATATATTCCTGAAACTGTCCTTTTTTCTACGAGGTATTGTTTCCATGTAACTCTTTTTATTGCTTGAAGGCTAGCTTAGACTAAGACTAAGGCTAGCTTTTAGCCTTTTCCAATCATTAAGGGTTTCTTTCTTTTTCTTTCAATTATTTATTTATATATTTTCTTGCATACTATTGTGACCGAGCCTGAACGTTGCACGATTTGAACACCAAGAATCGCGCATAGCGACCTTAGCAACGAGATCAACGACGTCGCGGATATTATTGTTTATGTTCAGTCTGATCGTGACAGCTGATGAGCTGAGTCGTGTACGATTAGAATAAAGAGAGTTTGAGTTTAAGTTGCGCTTTTATAAATAACGTGCTGTTATTTACATTAACCCGTACCCGGTCATAACATTTTGGGGGCTCAGCCGGGATGGATTATTCAAACGCCATGGAAGAAATGAATTACTGGCTAGAGGTCGCATCACGGATCCTTGAGAGACAAAAAAATATTCTTTTACATAGAATAAATGAAGAGGCGAGATACATTCTTCTTCATCTAAAAGATTCACGAAATAGTTCATTGACGAAAGAGATTTATTACGAGAACCTCTGTCAACTGGATCTTAATATCGCGATGGAAAAACAATTTTGTGAAGAAACAGAGATAAGAATGAAGAAATTGGAGATTGAATTGAAACATCAACAGCTGCATGTCGATTTTGAAGAAAGAATCGATCCTGAAACTGAACAGCAGTACGATGAGGAATTAGCAAAACAACATCATTTACATCTTCTTCTCGTCAACAACTGTATTACCCTGCTTGAAAAATAGAAAGAGCTTCGACTTCGATTTAAACAGCTAAGTCTTTCGGTAAGTGCTTCTTTTGGCTCCTATGAATCTGGGTCCGGATCTATAATAGGGCCTTCTTCTGGAAGACGCCTTTATCGCCCTTCGTCTCGTGTGATGGACGTTATGGACAATAGAATATTGATTTGTCTGTATCAGTCTTCCCAAGGCAGGTTGCGTGCTGAGAAAGGAGAGAAAAAACATTTTCTCTTTTCTTCTCAACGTTTCGATGGACAATGATGCCCTCATCAGGAGACTGATGTGAAAAATTTGTATTTATTAAAAATTTGTTGGTGTATAATAATGTATGTATAGTGTGAAATAAAAGTTACAATTATGGAGAAATTCGGTACAAGATTTTGTCGAGAAGGCGCTTTCCCGCCGCGCGGCGGGGGGAACGTCGGTGAACAGTGTGTCTCTCTCTCTCAGCTGTTTGATTTTAATTTGCGCGAGTCGAGCATATAGTCGTGTTTATATATCGCGGAGCAGTGAAAAGAGAGTCAAGCGGTCGTGTTAACAAATATATACAAAAAATAATGTCAACGATAACATCAAACACATTGTCGAGGCAACAGATTCGCAGTAATGAAAAACGCAATATTGTCAGCCTACCCTATATTTAAGGTTACGAGCAGACCAGACATGCATTCAAGGCCCTTAACATCAAAACTGAGCTAAAAATAAATAGCCAAATGAAAAACATCATTATAAAAGGCAAAGACAAGAAAGATAAAGATCTAGAAAACAACGTTGTCTATAAACTTGAATGCTATGATTGCTCTGCTACGTATATAGACCAAACAAAAAGGAATGTGTATGTGTACGTATAAATGAACACAAAAAGTCGAACAATACTGTCATTTCCGATCACATCAGCAATTTTAATCACACTCTCAATTTCGAAAATTACCACATTAAAAACAGAGAGATCAATTTAAATAAAAGACTAGTTTCCGAAATGCTACACATACACCTCCAAGAAAACGGTATTAATTAGAAGAAAGAAACACAAAATTTAAATACAGTATACACACACCATATACACCAGCTGAAAAAAAAACAAACATAAGCCATGCTCTGACGTCAATAGCGGAAAAAAATTGTCAACACGGTCGCTCGACTCTCTTCTCACTGCTTCGCGCTATATAAACACGTCGAAAATCTTGACTTGCGCAAATTAGAATCAAACAGCTAAGAGAGACACACTGTCCACCTACGTTCCCCACGTCGCGCGGTGGGGAAGCGCCTTCTCAACAAAATCTTGTACCGAATTTCTCCATAATTGTAAGTTTTATTTCACACTGTACATACATTATTATACATCAACAAGTTTTTAATAAATACAAATTTTTCACATCAGTCTCCTGATGAGGGAACGTTGATAAGAAAAAAGAAAATGTTTTAAAGTTATTTCTCTCCATTCTCACCACACAACCTACCTTGGGAAGACAAATACAGACGAATTGATATTCTTGATCACCACCGAGGGACAACATCAGATAGAGAAAAACCATTTTCTCTAAAAATATTGTTGTTATGGACAATATCCTAGCTCGGGTCGAGCCCCTACTATGATGATCGACCAGTTGATTGACGATATGATCTATGTCCGAGGTTTCCGGAATTATGCCAGGAATCCTGCGGGGGAGTTTCGTCCAGAGTCCGTAACCCTTCCGTGGATTCGCCAAGATTTCGACGCTTGAAGTCTCCAAGAGGTGGGCGAGCGTCTCATCGTTGTGCTGGTTGTGGTCGAGGTGTCTTCGGAGGGGCACTTGCTCCTCCTTCGAGGTTCCCGCCGGTCCTCGGAAGTTGCCTCTTCTTTTGGTACTCGTGTCTTCTGACGTGATCGACCTCTGCCGGGGCTCATTTCCATGGTTTCGCCTAGTGAGCGAGTAAGTAGCAAGTTTAATTCAACTTGATCTTTCGTCCGTTGACCGTTCATTCCGGCATTAATCCGTGTGTCGTTTCTTTTTTTGTGATATGTTTGTAGTCCTTTGTTCACGTGACACATGTGAGATATCCTGGGCGTAGTCAGACGCCTAACCGCAGTTCTACCGAGACAACGTAACCAAGATTGAGTCTGTCAGGTCAGCTCGCGCAGGGCGTATCCCAATTTCCGTATAATCCCTTTGCAGTATTCAATCCTTCTGCTACATTACCCCTAATAATGAGTACCTATCCGCCTTCCTTTTCAACTCCGATAAGCAAGGAGCGCTCCAGTTCCGAGGTGTCTCACACACCCTCCGTGTATCTGCGCGCTACTACTCGCGATTCGGTCGCTACATCTGTTTGCAATAGTGGGTCGGATTTAACGCGAGAGAACATATCAGGGTGTGCCGGTTACTGGTACAATGGTGCTACGGTTTTTGTTTCCGAGGCAAATCACGCGTCGACTGTTAGAAGCGACTTTAACGACGGTGCTCTTGCCTATACCGAGTATTTTGCCGCGAATTTATCTGGCTCTCGTCCCGTAATCCACGATAGTTCCTTGGACGTTACGCGTACGAATTTTAAAAATTCCGAGGCGGTAGTTTCGTCTGCTGGAGTTTTTCACCCGCCTTTCGGGTCTGTGCTGTCACTTAAGGCCTTTACGCGAATCTTTATCTCAGGACGCTTTACCGGGACAACTTTCTATCAGGAAATCTGTTCCTGGATTCGGATGTTAATGGCGTATCTAACGATGTTCCTGGGATCGTCGCAGTTGCTGGATTGGGCGTGCTAGCTGCACCTCGGCCAACTTCCCCGGCTCTTCCGGTGGAAAATCCTGACGGAGCAGTGGCACTGCTTCGTGATTTATTCACCTTTCTCATCTGTGATGATTTTATCTATTCGAAATTTCGGCAGTTTGATAATGGTCAAGCCGTGTGTGAAAGCTGCCTGTCACGCTGTAGGGTTAGCCTTGTATGTCGGGGGGTCTGCTCCGATCTGGAGGAACCATCTGCTTTAAGAAATAAGATCCAGGAAGCGCTTTCCTTGTCGTCATCATCACTAAGGTTGCCCCGAGGTGCCGGCGGCCGATGCCTGGTTTAGGCATAGTGACTCCTGTGCCTAACGTCCGCGGCCTCTGTCGCCTAGGACCCGTAGATCTATCGACTAGCGTGCCTCTGAGGCCTCTGACGACCGTTACCCGATTCTTCCTTAGTGAAGCGCTTATTAAATGTACTAACAATGCTTTAATTTTCTCGTGATTTGTATACGATGTTATATATATATATATATATATACTAGGGGGGTACCCCCCTGCTCGCTCCGCTCGCCAAACCCCAAATTTTGGTTTTTATTTTATTGTATTGATAACTAATAAATTGAGTATAAAAAATGTAAATATTTATTTATATAAAAGTATTGTAAATAATTAAAAAAGGACAGTTCATCTGTAGATAGTCAATTTAGATAGTAGATTTTTTTTGGAATTTAATCTTGAAATCATATTTTAACTCTCGTTTTTATTGTCTGATATATTCTGAAATTAATGTAAATAAATCAATTTGGTATTCAGATAGAAATTCATTTTTTTACTTAGTATATGTCTTTTTAAGACATCCGATCTATAATAGTTTTTCCCACAGATATAGCAAATATATGTTTTTTCCTTGTGTTTCAATTCGTGGCGTATTAAATTACTTTGTCTTACAAAAGATAAATCACACGTTTTACATTTATGATTCTTAATCGCGTTTGTATGTATTTCTATCATATGCCGAGAATAATATTTTTTATTTTTTAAAATAAGTCCACAATTATTACACGTTAGAATTTTATAACTTGATATGTTCAAAATTTGTGAAATAATTATCTAAAATCCCTTAGTCATTACCAGCTATGTGCGACGATAGAACACTGATTCCTTTGGTTTACTATAAAATATTAGTTTGTATGTAAAATTTATGATTGATTTGTTTATCAACATTAATTTATTTATATATTCTTAAATAAACCTATTTATTTATGAAAAATATAATCATATTATTATCTGCTGATGTCTTTCTGACATAATAATATTTCAATATTATAAAACAGTAAATCTTAAGCAGCTGCCTGATTTGCGATAGAGGGATACGACTTTCGAAGTACACCCCATATACTATTACTTTTTCTCTCTTTTTGCGCTTTAATTGGCTATCCGCTATTCCGCGCTACTTGAAACGTTTGAAATTCAAATAGAAATCAAAACATCACAACAGTTTTATCTAAAATTATATAAAATACATTAAGAGTTTGATTAATTTTTATTTTTGAAATATTTTAAGAAATATACAAACTAAACATCAATAATATCAAAACTTAAAATAGAACAGATTAGAATGCTATGAATGAAGTTACAAATGTACATACATATATATATAAATATATATACAGGGTGTTTCATTTTAATCCGACCACGACAAAAAACCATGGAAAAACTAATTTTAACGAAAAATGACCTTAACAAAAGTTGAAGGGGGTAAAGGGGGCCATCGAATGACACAAACACCTATGACCTTGAACTCGATTTTCAAGGTCATTTGAGGGTAATTGTGATATTTTAAATAGGATCCTCTATTTTTGACCTTGGAATCGGATAGAGCGGAAAAAATTACGTCGCAAAGGATATCTTAAGTTTGCTTTAGTGACCTTGAGGAGGTCAATTCAAGGTCAAATAACAAAAAATCTGCTAAACAGCTGTTTGTCTGGTTTTATTTTACTGATGTCGAAAGATGACCTTGACAAAAGTTGAAGGGGGCAAAAGGGGTCATCTAATGACACCAACACCTTTGACCTTGAACTCGATTTTCAAGGTCATATGAAGGTCATTGTGTTTTTTTAACGGGAACCCCTATTTTTGACCTCGGAATACGGAGCAGCGGAAAAAATTACGTCGGAAATGACATTTCAAGTTTGCCTTAGTGACCTTGAGAAGGTCAATTCAAGGTCAAATAAGAAGTATCAGCCTAAGATTGTTTTCCTTTCAATTTTTTCATAGAATTATCATTTTGTTATTGTAATACACATTAAGAGAATAATTGACTTAAAATGTGATTATACTTTGCTGACTTCAAAGCCATTTTGTAAGGTCAAAAGTGCAAAAATGCAATATCAAATGTTATGTGAAGTCCATATTTATATCCTAACCTTAGCGTTACCCAGGAACAACGACGTGGACGTAATGGGATTGTGTTCCCTTTGGGGTGCTTGATTAGAGTGAGTCCCCTTGCCTCTCACTTTTCGGGGTGCTTAATTAGAGTGAGTCCCCTTGCCTCTCACTTTTCGGGGTGCTTAATTAGAGTGAGTCCCCTTGCCTCTCACTTTTGCTCAAAATTCAACGCAGGTGCTCAAAGACACCACCATTTTGTTGGATACACAATTCAATTCGCTGCTGAAAATGTTCTACTGTTCTAAGTAATACAGCTCTTGGGATGTTTTCACAAGCCGTTTGAATTCTGTGGATCATATCTTCCCTTGTTGTAGTTTCATGTTCATAAACAACATCTTTCAAATACCCCCACAAATAGAAATCGGGTGATGTCATATCTGGAGATCTCGGTGGCCATCGAACACCCAAATCTCCACGTCCAGTGCGTCCAATCCACCCGTCGCGGTAATTTTGATTAAGATATTGTCTAACTATTCGAGCATAGTGCGCAGGAGCTCCATCTAATTGAATCCACATTCTTGCTCTTGTGTATAAATCTACTTCTTCAAGAAGTACTGGAAGACGTTCTCTCAGGAACTGTAAAAAATTACGGCCATTTACATTTTCATCGAAAAAGTATGGGCCTACAAGGTATCCGTTAACAATTCCACACCAAACATCAAGACTCCAACGATTTTGGTTATCTATCTGCCTGTACCAATGCGGATTAACATTCGACCAATGAAAAAATACGTATTGAAAAAAGTGACGATCATTAGCAACCATTTGTCTTGCCCATTGGCAAAACTGTAGCCTTAACCTCATATCAGCAGGTGTGAGATCCTGAGTCAAAGTAATATGATATGGATGATAACGTTGACTTCTCAGTATTCTCCAAGCAGTAGCCATAGGTATACCACTTTGCCTTTGAATTTCACGGGTACTAACGTGGGGATTCAAATGAACCATTGCTAAAACGACCATTACACGAAGATCATCTTCGTTGTAATTACGACGTTCTCTAACCCGTGCAAGTTGCCCTTGTTGAGCTCTACGGTAAATCTCACGAATGGTTGGATGTCTTCTATCGGGATATCGAATTCGATACAAGGCTGCAGCTTGCCGATAATTACGTCTAGATTCACCAAGAATCAATAAAATATCAACCCTTTCAGCGCCTGGATAATCAGCCATTGTTAAAATTTATAACAAGTTCAATAAAAAATTTTGTTTTAACCAAACTGAACAAATTAGATAGCTTTCGATGAGTAATAAATTTTAATAGAAAAAATAAAGGTCAATGAATGAAAAAGAGAAAATGTTAAATAAATGATATTTGATTAGTTTGGCTAATCAATAACTATTCAATAACTAGTAAACTATTGAATACTAAGTGTAAGTAACAATGAGTAGAGGATAAATTCATATGAAAAGAGATCTCTTATTAGAAAAATTGTCTATTTCAACAATGAGTCGCGGGAAAATTCAACATGAAAAATCATCTTTACAAAATAAATTATTTATTTCAATAATAAATTCAGGCAAAATTCGATGAGGAAAATTAGTAGCCAATTGTGTCCACGTCGTTCCTGAGTAACGCTAAAGATAGGATAAAAATTCGCTTACGAAAACATCCCAAGAACTGAATAGAATCCAAAAAAATAGTGGTGTCTTTGGGCACCTACATTCAAATCTGTACATAATAAAAGTGAGAGGCAAGGGGACTCACTCTAATCAAGCACCCCAAAGGGAACACAATCCCATTACGTCCACGTCGTTGTTAATAGTGTTAATAGGGTAATAGTGTTAAAAGAGTGAAAAAACATGTAAAAGATTTCTCAGATTTCGGAGAAATGAGTTATAAATGTAAATTTTGTTCAGCTGTATTTTGGCAAGAAGTAAGAAGTAAATCTACTTGTTACCATAATGGGAAAGTTAGATTATCACCTTTAAGCCCATACAACAATGATCTTAAAGACTTATTACTTAATGATAACCATTTCAGACTATTAATAAGGTATTACAATAACTTATTCTGTTTCGCGACTTTTAGTGCTAACGTGAAAAAGAAAATCAAAAAGCTATTTATAATTTAAAAATTCAAGGTCAAGTTTGTCATATCACACCTTCTTCATTAATACCAATAAATAATGAACCTACATGTGGACAACTTTATATTTATGATGACATAACTTCTATAGAGAAAAGACTTAAAACTAATGAAAAATTGACTAAACAGCATATAGAGATTTTGGCAAATATTTTAAATAAAAATCCATACGCCAAGAATTTTAGATGTTTCAATAAATTATCTAATATACAGAATTTACCAAATTACAAGTTATTTTTTATTCGTAAAACAGATAAACAAAAGCATAGGTATAACTAACCATTAACCGCAGAATGTGGCGCAATTATTGTTTCCAAGTCAATGATTCCTGACGATTATGATCTTTGTGTTTATCCCAAAAATAACGTAAATTGTGAATATAAAAATATTTATTTGAACAAATTGTCTCATCACGTAGATCCTATGGTTTTTCCGTTGATGTTTCCATCGGGTGATTTAGGATGGAGTATTGGATACAATAAAAAGCCAAATTCTACAAAAAACAGTTATAATATTGAAGATCTCACTTCTGAGACCAAATCCAAAAGAAGCTTAGAAAATCTGACTCTTTTACAATACTATGCTTATAGGCTTTCATATAGACCTAATAGTACAAACTTCTCTTCCGTATTATATAGTGGTAGATTGACTCAACAATACTTTTTACAAGCACTCATTATGATAGAAAGTAATAGAATGAATTTCTTCCGAAATAATCAAAAACAGCTTAGAATAGAATGTTACAAAGGCTTATATGACCATGTTTATAACTCAGCTGCAAATAACTCAAAATTTTGAAAAAAAAGAAAGGTTATGAAATTTATTCATTTTACCCGCAACATACATAGGTAGTCCTCGGTACATGCAACAACATTATCAAGATGCTATGGCAATAGCAAGATCAAAAACAAAACCTGATTTATTAATTACTATGACGTGCAATCCTAAATGGGCAGAATTGAAGAGTTTTAGAAAAATTTCCAAAAGGAACTACTCCAAATGATATTCCAAATATTACTGTTAGATTATTTTACACAAAATTTAAGTCTTTTCTAGATGATATTGTAAAAAATGAAATTTTTGGGAAAGTAATAGCTTATGTCTTTACAATAGAATTTCAAAAGAGAGGATTACCACACGCTCATATTGTAGTTACGCTACATTCAAGCTCAAAACAAGCTCATGACACCTCAATCTATTGACAAATACACTTTTGCTGAAATTCCTGATAATTCAGACAAAGGTTTACAAAAATTAGTAATTAAACATATGTTACATGGACCACATACAGATAAATCTCCTTGCATCATCAAAAATAAGACTATTTGTAAAAAAAATTTCCACAACCATTCCGCGATATCACCATTTTTAAAGAAAATGGTTATCCTGAATATCGAAAAAGAAATAACATTTCACAAAACTATGCGACGCTGTGCCTCCCAACACAGGTGCGCAACACTTGACGCCTCGTACGCGCCAAGATTTTTCGTTAATCTCGGGATTTAATGTAATCGCCGACGTTTGGCAGAACGTGGAGGAAAGAAGGAGGAAATAATCACACAATTTATTAACTTGTATTGCACGTATATTTATCCCAGCCCTTCCTTACAGCGTGGTGGCCGTAGCCGCCCACACACAATAGCCACGCAGGGCTCGCCGTCACACCTCTACTCTCATATACGCGCGCATGCCTCGAGTCTCTCGCCTCTGACGTCGCGCAGTCTGACCCGTCTGCGCTCTCTCTCTCTCTCACACACCCGAATTTCGGCTCGGCGCGACCAGCTCGAGTAGCGATACGGCCGGCGCGCTCGTTCTCTCTCTCACTCTCTCTCTCTCTCTCTCCCGCACGGATACTCGCGAGCACAGCGCGCGCTCACGGCAGCGTTGTCGGCCGAACCAACGCGGCCCCCCCTCTCTACTCTCGAGCACGCACACACGTATCGGCGCGCTCACTAACAGCTCGCGCCGGCGGTCCCGGCCTGGCGATGCCTGAACCGACGCCGGCGTAGCTATCGGTTTTCCCCTCCCTTCTCTACTCTCTCCCGCTCTTCTCGATGCTCGCTCGCACCGACTTTGCCGCGCGTTGGCAACAAGCCCGACCTGCTGCTACCGAGCAGCGAGGACTTCTCGGACGCCCCGATGCTTCTCTCTCTCTCGCTCTCGCACACACACACACTCTCCCGCGATCCTTCTACGCTACGCTATTCTCTTCTTTTCCCGCTCTCGTGTACACTGGCCCGATGCCCCGCGTAAACGACGTCGAGGTGTACGCCCGCACCGTACACCACTCTCTCGTCTCACTCACTCTTTCTCGTACACACTCGCCTCTTTCTCTCTCTCTCTCGCTTCTCTCGGCGGCCTAATGGCTCGCACCGAGAGTATCCCGAGCAACCCAAGAATTCTTACCTGGTGTAGGAGAGATGAACACCAGTCTCTCGTCCCTCAGTGGAAGCCTCGCTAGCCCAGGAGGTGCTGGCTTCCCGTACTCTTTCTCTCTCGCTCTTCCTCTCTCTCTCTCTCTCTCTCTCTCTCTCTCTGCAGACAGGGGAATGAAGGCCTGGCTCCCGTTCCGGCTTCCTTCCTCTGGCTGAACGGCTGGATAGTCGTCTCCGGGGAGGGATCTCTTCCTCGGGGCGATGGTCCAGGTCGTGGCGCTGCTGCTCTCGATCTCTCACTCTCACTCTTTTCGTGATTCCCTCTCGCGTGCTCTCGTCACTTCGAAGTCTTATCGACAAGGCTCGGAAAGGAACTGCCGAGCCGCTCCGCCGCGCGCGCTCGGCGTCTCGCCGTCGTCCGTCGGGCCCGGCTGATAACGTAGCCCGATTGGCTGCGCGAGGCGCGAGACGTTCTAATTGGCTGCTCGTTTCGCGCCAGCTCGAACCGGCGAGCTCCCCCCTTGGGTACTTCGGCCAGCGAATTCCACGAATTCCCGGGACGTAGCTCGCGTCCGAGAAAACGCGGGCCTCGCTGGAACCGATCGCCTTTTCTTCCTTGCATCGAGTGAGGTTGCCGCGCAAACATCAAAGCGCGATTTGCTCGGCTGCGACGTACAACGTCGCAATCCCCCTCCCTTCACTTTGCTACCCCCAGGAGAGACGGACCCCATCGTAGGTCCAGGAAGAGGACCGTCCAACTCATTCCCATTGGAGTGGGTTTTAAGTTGGGCGGGGGCGCCACCCTACATCCTCCCATTCGCCCCGGGGTTGCGTTTGGAGCTCAACCGCAACCCCGACTTCTCTTCCCTCTTGTCTCTCTCGTGGCTCTCCTCTCTCTCTCTCTCTCTCTCTCTCTCTATTCTGCTCGATCCTCACACCGTCCTCCATAAATGCTCCGAAGGACAAGCTCTCTCGTCTCAGGTGATACTCCTTCTAAGCCTCGCAAGATTTGAAGGAGGATGTTCCTCTCCTCTTGCTGGTTATAGTTAGGGACCTCCCTGACAACGTGGATCGAGCGATTCGGGGTGTCCACTT
>JAZHPH010000876.1:0-18952 GCA_037356405.1 Nasonia oneida | reverse complement strand
GGCAAAGATTGGGTTTTTGTCATCGATGTCATTTACTGTGTCTAGCGTGACGGGGCTTAGCCCGACACACATGTTTCCGCAAATAGTTGGGTTTCGGTTTGTAACGCAGTTGTCTGATTTTTCTTCCTTGATATCGAGCGTGAGTGGGTCGTTTTCGTTAAATATTTTACACTTGGGAATCGTTCCGTTATTATATGTCATATGGAGGTTAGATTGTTGCGACGCTTTGTCATTTATTTCCGAAAATTCTAATTTGTCTCGGATTTGCAGGAGGTGTTCTTTCGCGACCTTTAGCAATTGTAATTTATCGGTTGGAATCAACGGTATCTAAGACCACGGAATTTTAATATTTCGGAGCGGTTTAAGTTAGTTGTTAGTTATCCGAACTGGAAGAGTTCTCACTGGTGTTAATCCCAGGGTATAATTGTTAGTTTCTGTTAATATTTATTTGACTTACCTAGTAAGTAGCTGCAACGATGAGTACACAGGCAAAGTTCATCCTTCCTTCCTGTCTATTGGATTGGAATGGTAACCGAGTAATCTAGTCGATTTCTATCGCGGTGTTAAAATACGCCCGTATATTTTGCGAACAAAACCCCACACTTAGCACCAGAAAATGTTACGTGTGAGGGTCGATGGTTTTGTTCTCCGTGAGGTGTTAAGCTCACGGTTGCTGCGAAAATATCGGGGTAATGAATGAACACGAGAGATTATCGGTGAATGTGTCTGTCTTTTAGTCGTAATTCACAACGAACTGATTGTATGAAAGAGAGAACGCGTGTTAAGGTGATCTCGGAGAATGTGCGTTCTATGTGTACGATCCTATCTGTCGTCTCCGAGTCAAAACTACCTGTCTAGTGCTAGATCGTAGGTGGCGGAATCGAGAGCGAGCGCCCGCATGCACCCCCTTTTATAGACTCCTCGGGTGGTGTTATTCCTACCCGCGCGGTCATCCGAAATCGTGGAAGGGAGGTTATGCTGAGTCGAAAGAAACGGGCTTCGGGGCGAGTCCGAGCTGTTGCTATGCGCGTATTTGGCGACTTATGCATCGCTTGCATTATAACTAGCAACGCTATATACGTGTGAGTATTCACACGTGACATGTCCTTGGGGTCGCTACCGGGCGTCCTCGTCCGCAAACTAAAACAATGCAAATAAAATTCCAGGTTAAGAAAAAAAATTTGAAAAAAAATTTTCTCATATAGATTCCCTTTCACTCTAAGTCCTTATGGTATAATCTAGTCCCGAATCAAGATAAAGGTAAGTGAGTCTAGTTCCATACAAAATATGCTAGGTCAGGCTAAGATTTACATGCTATTTCCCTAATTCCCTTGTTAAAGTTCTAAGATAATACGCGATTTTCTCCGGTCACACAATTTTACTAAGGTTGATCGAGCGGTTGACAATTTTGCTTAGGTTGATCGAGCGGTTGACAATTTTTTTTGTTTCTCTGACGTGTAATTGTTACATAAATTTGTGTAGTGTAGTGAGCCGTTGGCTGGGTTCGCGTAATCCTATTATTCAATATAACTACCTAGCGAATCTCTCTTTCATTTCAGTTTCTTAAAATATGCTCTCGCTTAAACTTATGTTGCGTCTTGATTCTTCGTTGTTCTTGGCGCTAATCATTTGTAGATTCAACCTTGAGTCCCTTGGCATCAGGGCTGGCTAAAGAAGCATCCCATTGGCTGCGGCCAGCTGCTGTAGGTTCGGGAGACTGAGGCCTGCTACTCCTGTTCTTATCGTCCGCGGCCTCTGTCGCCTGGGACCCGTCGATCTGTTGACTGGCGCGCCTCCGAGGATTCCGATGATCGTTATCCCATTCTTCCGTGGTGAAGTGCTTACTTAATGTGTTTACAATGCTTTAATTTCTTGTGATTTGTATATGATTAATATATACATATGGTTTTACTGGGGATTCCAGTGATTATTTATTTAAACCCTAGTCTTGATCCAAGCGTCCTTGTTTATTTATTGATTTATATTAGTATAATTTTCCTATACTTGTTTTTCTGAGCTATTCGAGCCTTGCTGCGTCCGGGGGTCGCTAGATGTTTGAGCTTTTCTTACTGTTTATTCATTATTAATTCAATGTAATTATTTCCTTAAATGTCACTATTGTTTAATTTAAACGTTTCTAGTTTTGTTTTCCTTTATCTTACTATTCTTATATAATGATTTTATTATTTTATTCCCTTTTACCTTAGTATTATTTATTTTTCTTTGTTCAATTTTAATGTTATTTTTATTTTTTTTTTTTTTGTATTTTATACTTATTTTGTACCCTCTTCCTGTTCGATTTCCGGTATATATCGTTTAAGCTTATTTATATTTACTATACGTGTTTTATCCCATTTTTGTATCTTCGCGTTGTGTGTTGAGTAGTTAATAGCTATGATTTCGCATGGGCCCTATGGGATATTCGGGTTTAAATTGGCCGACTTTGGGCTCCTTGAGAACATAGACCATTTCTCCTTCTCTAAAGTGTTGCACGTTTAATTTCCTGTCGTAGTAATATTTCGAGCGGTGTTTTGATTGTACTAGATTCATCGCTGCCATCGTTCTAAGTTGAGCGTAAGCTTCTGTTGTGTCAGCAAGATAGTCGTCGTACGTTTGTAAGTGCTCTCGTGGTGGGAAGCTTGACGGTGTGCGTGCGCGTCGGCCAAAAACTAATTCGTGTGGTGAGTATCCTAGTCCGTCGTGTTCCGTAGAGTTATATGCGTGCTGTGCTAATGGCACTACTTCATCCCAATTATTGTTGTCCTTGATATTCATTTTAATGTACTCTTTAAGTGTGTGATGCATTCGTTCTATTCCGCCGTTGGACTGGGGATAGTACGCGGTTATTGAGTATTTATTTACTCTGAATATACGTGCGAATTCTTCCATCACTCGGTTCATGAAGTGTGCTCCTTGATCGGAAATGAGGGTTACGGGTGAGCCAAAATAGCAAATCAGTTTTTCTGTAAGAGCTCGCGTTACTTCCCGTGCTGTTGCGTGTTCGACTGGCACTAATATGCAAAATTTTGTAAAGTTATCTTGGATGGTTAATATGTATCGGTTTCCTCGTTCGGTTTGGGGCATTGGTCCGCAGAAATCAATTGATAGCATTGGCAGCTTTGTTTTTACCCGCACCAGTTTCTTTTCTTGGTACCCTGCGCATCCTCGAACAAACTGTCTAACGTCTGCTTGCATGTTTCGCCAATAGTATTTGCCGGCTATTCTGTTATATGTTTTGTTCGTTCCCTTATGACCGCCGATTGATGACTCGTGATATTCTTTAATGAGTCGGTATCTGTCCTCGACCTTTGGCACTGGTAGGTTATTTTTGAACAAGACGATTGATATGGTTTTTCCTTTAAAGGTATTGTTACATTGCTCAATTACGTGTTCCCAGTCTGCGAGCGTATTTATTCCCAAATCTCTGATAAAGCCAAACGTTGTTATTCCGTATTTTTCGGTCAGTGACTGCAATGTTTTTATACATCCAGCAATATCTGATCTTAAGGGTTTGTCGTGTAGGTGTTTCTTTAAAACGATTCCGAACATGTACGTCTCCCTGTATTTTGTTACGATGATTTCGCCTACAAAATGTTGTGTTGCTAAGAGTTCTTCTCGTGTATGTAGCGTCTTTCTATCAGGGCGTTTAGTACTTCGGTGTTGAGGATCATGTCTTCTGCCAAAATATACGCAAGGTTGCATTTATGCGCAAACGGGTGATTATTCAGGCTCTGTACCCCAGTGAATAGCTCCTTATCATTAGGGTCTCTCATCCACTCTGGTGAATCTTGTTCTGGTCGCGCTTCAGCTATTAAATAGCGTGCCATGGCTTCTCTTACGTGAGGGTTTCTTTGGATGTTAGTCGGTTGTTCTTCCTGCTCTGTTTCAGATTCTGATTCTTCGTCGGATTCGTCTTCTGTTATGACATACGGCGTGAAGTGATTGCCCGCTAGATGCAAGTGTATAAATTCTTTACCCTCGTTTAGATTGAAATGACAGTAATTATTTCGGCTATTTGCTTGGAACTGTACACACACGTTGTATCCGAACTCCCTCGAGAATACGTATATACAATCCTCGTCTCCGTACTCGACTTCTGATAGTAAGATGCGGCGTGCCTCTTCTGGATCACCACAGGTTTCCACATGTGGGCTGCACAAGAGTTTATATCTCAGTTGACTCGGTGTCATTTGTAGACTTAAGATTTTTATTATTGAGTTGAACCGGCAGTTTCCCGGTGGCTCCATGGGTATGTTTCTGTCGTGCGTCAACCGTTTGGATGGTTCCGCACAATCTTCACGCTGTGAGTACACGCAATACCGTCGGGCCATTGCGTCCAAGTCAGTTCCTGTGTATGGTGTCGGGGTTGGCTGAGTCCTGGGTGGCGTGCCCGTAGTTGCTGCCGTTCGATCGGTTGCTGGTTGATCGTTAAACGAGCCCTCCATTGGCTTTTCGGACCCGTCGCGGCTTCCTCCCATTATGGGACTAGTATTATCGTGTTTGCTCCTGTCATGGAGGCGTACATCGATGTCTCTTCTGGATGCGTCTGAAGCGTTGCCCTCTGGTAAGGGTTTTTGGTTGGCTTGCTCGTCTATTTGCGGTGCAATATGATAAAAATCTTTCCTTGGTCTGTAGATGGGAAGAGTGCGTTTTGGAGTGCTAGGGTGACTGTTGTTTGGAGCTAGGGGAATATGTGTGGTTAGGATAGGCTGTGGGGAGTCTATACTTTCGTAAGGTGTTTCTGCGCTTGGATTTCTATTGCTGTCTCTCACTCCGTCGGGTATCTCGTTGCCACTTTGCGCTCCGTTTTCCCATATTTTGATTAGAACTCCTGACTTTTCTTGTTTACTTATCTCCTCTAAGTCTACGGTGAGGCGAGTTCGAAATTTATTTGCCTTGCCGAACAATGTCTGCCGGAGGTTTGCTATCGGTGATTCTGCGCTCGTTGGTTTATTACTGAGGCCTACGTTACTCGACTCGCTATTTGTTTTCTGAGGAATTGGCCTTAGTATTTCATGGCTGTTGCTACTGTTTGGTATCCGCCTCGGCGTTAGTGGCTGTGATAAGTCGTGGCGATTAAGTGGAGGCTCCTTTTCCCTGAGGTTGTGTGATCTTTCTACCTCTTGTTCTCGCTCTCCTTGATCAGCTCTTAAAGGTTCATATTCGGCGTCACTTCCTAAGCTACTGTTGCTGTCTTCGCTGATTTCCATGTCATTTCTGTGAAATTTTGGCGGACTTCTGTTAAGGGTTTGCTTTCGTACGGGTCTTTTAGGGTCGTCGTTGTATTTCATTCCCTGAGTTTGCGGTGTACTTGTGGCTTGTACTCCAAGTCTCATATTCTCTTCCTTGTAGAGTTTTCCAAAGGCCTTGTTCAGATCTGTCTGACTAAGAATCGGCTCGGATGTTTCACGTGGGTCGGATAATTTGTAGTATGTAGGGTATATTTTCCCGGTTTTCTCACTATGTACCTTCTTGTATACTCTATTTTTTCCAATCCTCGTCCCTGCCTTGGGTTGCCATTCGTCATCTGAAGAGTTGTTTGGATCCGTGCCCTCGGTGTAAACTACGACTCGTCGTTTTCTTTCTTTTGGGTTTCCAGAGTTTTCGGATTCTGTCGATATCCTCTCTTTGTCTGCAGTATCGGCTGATTCCGGAAGCTTTTTGGATTTGCCTCTTTTCCTTGTTGTTTTAAACCGTAATATCGTAGCGTCGTGCTCTTGTTTATCTGCCAACTTATATCTGTGTTTTCGTTGCGAGCTCCGGGTCTGTATACAATGTCGAATTCGTAGCCTCTGAATTCTGCCTTTAACCTGTTGAATCTGAGATCAGGTTTTTTCGTGGTGAAGAAATGTTTCAAGGGCTCGTGATTTATTACTACTGTAAATTTGCGTCCTGCGAGGTAGTGTCTAAATTGGTCTTTCGCGAATACGACCGCTAGTAGTTCCCTGTCGTAGGTGGAATATCTTAGCTCGGGTCCCTTAAGGACTCGTGATGCATAAGCGCATGGCTGGTCGCTGCCTAACTGCCCTTGGCTTAAAATGGCCCCTATGTCGTAATCAGATGCGTCGGTTATTACTAAAAAGGGCATAGTTAAGTCCGGCGCCTTCATCACTGGTTCCTCGCACAATGCCGTTCGTAGTTGGTCAAAAGCCTGCTGATGTTCTTCTTTCCACACGAAGGGCTCGTTCTTTCTCAACAGTCTAGATAGAATTGCTGCTGATTTCGCGAAGTCTTTGATAAAGCGCCTGTAATAACCTGCGAGTCCTAAGAATTGTTTGATTTCCTTGGCATTTGTTGGTACTAGAAATTTATTTACTGCTTTTATTTTCTTAGGATCTGCTCGGATTTTTCCTCCTCCAGCGATATGTCCTAAAAAGTGTACCTTTCGCTGCAGGAATTGGCACTTCATGGGCTCGATTGTCAAGTTGGCGTAGTCTAGTCTCTTCATCAAGCGTCGGAACTTCTTACCGTGCTCTTCAAGATCCCTAGCGAAAACGATTATATCATCTAAATAGACATATAGTTCTGTCCCTTGTAGGCCTGCAAGTCCATCAGGGACTGAAATGTCGAAGGGGCGCCTTTGAATCCCACGCCTAAACGTTGATAGCAGTAATGGCCGAATGGTACAGTAAAGGCTGTTTTGTGGGCATCTGCGGGGTCCATTGGTATCTGGTAGAACCCGGTCCTCAAGTCTATGGCTGTTATGTACCTAGCTGAGGCGACGCTGTCAATAATATCCGCTGTATTGGGTATCGGGTAGCTATTTCCTACCATTACTTCGTTCAGTTTTATAAAATCTGTTACTAATCGCCATCTTTTCGTACCGTCCGCTGCGGCTTTTTTTTGGTATCACGTACGTAGGAGAGCTCTAGGGTGAATCTGTTGGTCGGATTATGTCGTCCTTCAGCATTTGTTTTATCTGATGCCCTAACTCCTCTTTCTCTTCCTGACTTGGTCGGTATCCTTTCGATCGTACTGGGACATTTGTAATAGTAGGTATCTTGTGCGACACTAGTGTTGTTGCTTTAAGTTTCTCTCCGGGTAGCCCGAATATATGTGGCTTCTCCCGGATGATTTCTTTAACATGAGTTATTTCTTCCTCCGTTAAATCCTTAAGTGTCTCTGGATCAAGAAGTTCAAAAATTCTTTCGGCCCTATCCTTGCTTTCATTGGAAAATGAACCGTATATTGACAGTATCTGCAGGTTCGTCTTCTTATAGATTAAATTCTTCCCCTCCCTCTTTAATGGCTTCGCAGGCTTCCAGCGTTACCTCTGGTGGATTTAACTCTACCTCATATTCTGTAGTATTAACGCATAGGGCGTGTACTTTGCCTTCTTGGTTAATACCAATAAAATTTCCAAAGTATAACCCTTCTCCTAAATTTTGTAAAGGGGCAAATCCTACTTGCTCTGATCTATCGCTTGCTCTTGCGTAAATCACTTGTCTCGTACGTGCAGGTATAATAAATCTTTCGTCTTGAATAAATGGTATAATCGTCTGTCCAAATTCTATACACCTGTCTGCAGCATTGACCTTCCCACCGTATTTTGAAAGCACAACCCATCCTAAGATTCCATCGGTATCAATGGGAAATTCGTCAGGAACCACGTGCACGTCGCACTCAAGTCCCTCTAAACTCATATTTGTCCTACCTAAACTTAAACATTCGCCCGGTGTAACTCCGCATATTGATTATCAATTATCGTCCTACTAGTGACGTTACTCGCTTTAATCAACGTGACATCAGCTCCACTATCTGCATAGAAACGTGTTTTCCTCCCTTCTAACTTTTCGGTCATAAGTTCTACGATCGGTGGTTTACGTCCTGCTGTAGCAAATCTTATTGAGTACTTTCGATTATCAACTTTTTCCTGCACATTGGCTTCGTTTTTCTGTTTCGACTGTTCTTTTAACTTGTTAAACTGTACGGCTATCTCCTTTATTTGCCTCTTTGAATCTTCGATCTTCTCCAGCTTTTTACTGATTTGCCCCTCGACTTTCTTTTCTTGTGTTTGCGTCGGTTTCGGATTCGGTGGCTAATTGCTTATTGATTGCCCGATACCCCCGACTGGTAACGAGCATCCTGGTAGTTTAAAGAATCTCTGGACTGATTTCTGGCATTTCGTTTATCTTGTCTATTACGATCATTGTTATGATTGCCGTTGTTCTGATCATTGTAACGAGTGTTATTATTGTTGCCTCTACCGTCGTCGCGCCTATTGTCAAATCCTCTGTCGTTTCGCCGATTATCAAAATCCCGGTTGTTCCGACGATTTTCAAACCCACGATCATTACGCCTGTTGTCGTATCCCCCATTATCGCGCCGATTATAATTTCGATTGTCATTTCGATTCTCTATCATTGCTGTACCTATTATTGTTGCTATAATTCCTGTTATTGTCTCGATTATTGTATCCATTATTGTTGTTATAGTTTCTATTATCGTCTCGATTATTGTACCCGTTATTGCTGTTATAAATTCTATTATCCCCACCGTTACGTTCCCCTGAATACCTGCGCACGTTGTTCTTTCGATAAGCGCCGTTTTGCTTTCCATTATTTTCTTGGGGAGCGCTATTATTTAGCTATTCAAGCTGGCTGTTCAAGTTTTTCTTTATTGAGACGTCCGTTATTTATCGCGTTTTCCAACGAGAAGCATTCAACGTAGGTGTGACCCGGTATATTTCAATATCGACATTTCTTTTCCTTGCAATCTTTCTCTAAGTGACCCTGTTGCCGACAATAGTTACAAACGCTCATATCCGTAGTGTACCTGACAGCTTCGCTGGCTATTGGCGTTGCCTTCGGTTCACATGCTGCCTTTGCGATATTCATAAGCTCGGCTGCCCACGACGGAATTTTAGTGCTGTCTTCGCGAATTAGATCCGGTTGCAGACTGTATGCGCGGCGCGCGCTAGTACGGTGTTCGAATGCTACGGCCTCTGTAATAGCTTCTCTGAGACGTAGTGGGTTTTTTGAACGAACTTGGTGTTGTAATTCTCCGTTTAGACCGAATAAAAATTGTTCGAGGGCTTCCTTATCGGCGTTATTTTTATAAGTAGCTCTCTCCCAGGTGCGCATGTCGCGGCTCGCGTCATAGATGTTTAACAATCGGTTGTGCAATGTTTGAACGCGTAGTCCGTAGTCTCCGGCACTTTCTCCTGCATATTGGCGAATTACTTTAAGATCAGCTAAAACTTTGTCCGCTCCGCCAACGCCGCTGTACTGCGTAGTTAATTCGGCTAGCAACCGCTCTACGTTGTTGTGTTGCGTCAGGCGCGAAGTGTAGCCGTCAGCAGCGCGTCCCCGAAACTTCGATGCCAACGAGTTGAGTACCCAGCGTTCGGAATCCGGGCCGAATTCATGGATCACGTTGCGAACTGCGCGACAGAATAGTGCGAGCATGTCTGGATTTCCGTCGTAATGAGNTAACCCTCGGTGTTCGGTATAACGTGCGTTATCTGTGTCGTTTCTCGTGTCGATCCAGCTTACTCGGTCGTGTCGAGCTGAGGCAAAGATTGGGTTTTTGTCATCGATGTCATTTACTGTGTCTAGCGTGACGGGGCTTAGCCCGACACACATGTTTCCGCAAATAGTTGGGTTTCGGTTTGTAACGCAGTTGTCTGATTTTTCTTCCTTGATATCGAGCGTGAGTGGGTCGTTTTCGTTAAATATTTTACACTTGGGAATCGTTCCGTTATTATATGTCATATGGAGGTTAGATTGTTGCGACGCTTTGTCATTTATTTCCGAAAATTCTAATTTGTCTCGGATTTGCAGGAGGTGTTCTTTCGCGACCTTTAGCAATTGTAATTTATCGGTTGGAATCAACGGTATCTAAGACCACGGAATTTTAATATTTCGGAGCGGTTTAAGTTAGTTGTTAGTTATCCGAACTGGAAGAGTTCTCACTGGTGTTAATCCCAGGGTATAATTGTTAGTTTCTGTTAATATTTATTTGACTTACCTAGTAAGTAGCTGCAACGATGAGTACACAGGCAAAGTTCATCCTTCCTTCCTGTCTATTGGATTGGAATGGTAACCGAGTAATCTAGTCGATTTCTATCGCGGTGTTAAAATACGCCCGTATATTTTGCGAACAAAACCCCACACTTAGCACCAGAAAATGTTACGTGTGAGGGTCGATGGTTTTGTTCTCCGTGAGGTGTTAAGCTCACGGTTGCTGCGAAAATATCGGGGTAATGAATGAACACGAGAGATTATCGGTGAATGTGTCTGTCTTTTAGTCGTAATTCACAACGAACTGATTGTATGAAAGAGAGAACGCGTGTTAAGGTGATCTCGGAGAATGTGCGTTCTATGTGTACGATCCTATCTGTCGTCTCCGAGTCAAAACTACCTGTCTAGTGCTAGATCGTAGGTGGCGGAATCGAGAGCGAGCGCCCGCATGCACCCCCTTTTATAGACTCCTCGGGTGGTGTTATTCCTACCCGCGCGGTCATCCGAAATCGTGGAAGGGAGGTTATGCTGAGTCGAAAGAAACGGGCTTCGGGGCGAGTCCGAGCTGTTGCTATGCGCGTATTTGGCGACTTATGCATCGCTTGCATTATAACTAGCAACGCTATATACGTGTGAGTATTCACACGTGACATGTCCTTGGGGTCGCTACCGGGCGTCCTCGTCCGCAAACTAAAACAATGCAAATAAAATTCCAGGTTAAGAAAAAAAATTTGAAAAAAAATTTTCTCATATAGATTCCCTTTCACTCTAAGTCCTTATGGTATAATCTAGTCCCGAATCAAGATAAAGGTAAGTGAGTCTAGTTCCATACAAAATATGCTAGGTCAGGCTAAGATTTACATGCTATTTCCCTAATTCCCTTGTTAAAGTTCTAAGATAATACGCGATTTTCTCCGGTCACACAATTTTACTAAGGTTGATCGAGCGGTTGACAATTTTGCTTAGGTTGATCGAGCGGTTGACAATTTTTTTTGTTTCTCTGACGTGTAATTGTTACATAAATTTGTGTAGTGTAGTGAGCCGTTGGCTGGGTTCGCGTAATCCTATTATTCAATATAACTACCTAGCGAATCTCTCTTTCATTTCAGTTTCTTAAAATATGCTCTCGCTTAAACTTATGTTGCGTCTTGATTCTTCGTTGTTCTTGGCGCTAATCATTTGTAGATTCAACCTTGAGTCCCTTGGCATCAGGGCTGGCTAAAGAAGCATCCCATTGGCTGCGGCCAGCTGCTGTAGGTTCGGGAGACTGAGGCCTGCTACTCCTGTTCTTATCGTCCGCGGCCTCTGTCGCCTGGGACCCGTCGATCTGTTGACTGGCGCGCCTCCGAGGATTCCGATGATCGTTATCCCATTCTTCCGTGGTGAAGTGCTTACTTAATGTGTTTACAATGCTTTAATTTCTTGTGATTTGTATATGATTAATATATACATATGGTTTTACTGGGGATTCCAGTGATTATTTATTTAAACCCTAGTCTTGATCCAAGCGTCCTTGTTTATTTATTGATTTATATTAGTATAATTTTCCTATACTTGTTTTTCTGAGCTATTCGAGCCTTGCTGCGTCCGGGGGTCGCTAGATGTTTGAGCTTTTCTTACTGTTTATTCATTATTAATTCAATGTAATTATTTCCTTAAATGTCACTATTGTTTAATTTAAACGTTTCTAGTTTTGTTTTCCTTTATCTTACTATTCTTATATAATGATTTTATTATTTTATTCCCTTTTACCTTAGTATTATTTATTTTTCTTTGTTCAATTTTAATGTTATTTTTATTTTTTTTTTTTTTGTATTTTATACTTATTTTGTACCCTCTTCCTGTTCGATTTCCGGTATATATCGTTTAAGCTTATTTATATTTACTATACGTGTTTTATCCCATTTTTGTATCTTCGCGTTGTGTGTTGAGTAGTTAATAGCTATGATTTCGCATGGGCCCTATGGGATATTCGGGTTTAAATTGGCCGACTTTGGGCTCCTTGAGAACATAGACCATTTCTCCTTCTCTAAAGTGTTGCACGTTTAATTTCCTGTCGTAGTAATATTTCGAGCGGTGTTTTGATTGTACTAGATTCATCGCTGCCATCGTTCTAAGTTGAGCGTAAGCTTCTGTTGTGTCAGCAAGATAGTCGTCGTACGTTTGTAAGTGCTCTCGTGGTGGGAAGCTTGACGGTGTGCGTGCGCGTCGGCCAAAAACTAATTCGTGTGGTGAGTATCCTAGTCCGTCGTGTTCCGTAGAGTTATATGCGTGCTGTGCTAATGGCACTACTTCATCCCAATTATTGTTGTCCTTGATATTCATTTTAATGTACTCTTTAAGTGTGTGATGCATTCGTTCTATTCCGCCGTTGGACTGGGGATAGTACGCGGTTATTGAGTATTTATTTACTCTGAATATACGTGCGAATTCTTCCATCACTCGGTTCATGAAGTGTGCTCCTTGATCGGAAATGAGGGTTACGGGTGAGCCAAAATAGCAAATCAGTTTTTCTGTAAGAGCTCGCGTTACTTCCCGTGCTGTTGCGTGTTCGACTGGCACTAATATGCAAAATTTTGTAAAGTTATCTTGGATGGTTAATATGTATCGGTTTCCTCGTTCGGTTTGGGGCATTGGTCCGCAGAAATCAATTGATAGCATTGGCAGCTTTGTTTTTACCCGCACCAGTTTCTTTTCTTGGTACCCTGCGCATCCTCGAACAAACTGTCTAACGTCTGCTTGCATGTTTCGCCAATAGTATTTGCCGGCTATTCTGTTATATGTTTTGTTCGTTCCCTTATGACCGCCGATTGATGACTCGTGATATTCTTTAATGAGTCGGTATCTGTCCTCGACCTTTGGCACTGGTAGGTTATTTTTGAACAAGACGATTGATATGGTTTTTCCTTTAAAGGTATTGTTACATTGCTCAATTACGTGTTCCCAGTCTGCGAGCGTATTTATTCCCAAATCTCTGATAAAGCCAAACGTTGTTATTCCGTATTTTTCGGTCAGTGACTGCAATGTTTTTATACATCCAGCAATATCTGATCTTAAGGGTTTGTCGTGTAGGTGTTTCTTTAAAACGATTCCGAACATGTACGTCTCCCTGTATTTTGTTACGATGATTTCGCCTACAAAATGTTGTGTTGCTAAGAGTTCTTCTCGTGTATGTAGCGTCTTTCTATCAGGGCGTTTAGTACTTCGGTGTTGAGGATCATGTCTTCTGCCAAAATATACGCAAGGTTGCATTTATGCGCAAACGGGTGATTATTCAGGCTCTGTACCCCAGTGAATAGCTCCTTATCATTAGGGTCTCTCATCCACTCTGGTGAATCTTGTTCTGGTCGCGCTTCAGCTATTAAATAGCGTGCCATGGCTTCTCTTACGTGAGGGTTTCTTTGGATGTTAGTCGGTTGTTCTTCCTGCTCTGTTTCAGATTCTGATTCTTCGTCGGATTCGTCTTCTGTTATGACATACGGCGTGAAGTGATTGCCCGCTAGATGCAAGTGTATAAATTCTTTACCCTCGTTTAGATTGAAATGACAGTAATTATTTCGGCTATTTGCTTGGAACTGTACACACACGTTGTATCCGAACTCCCTCGAGAATACGTATATACAATCCTCGTCTCCGTACTCGACTTCTGATAGTAAGATGCGGCGTGCCTCTTCTGGATCACCACAGGTTTCCACATGTGGGCTGCACAAGAGTTTATATCTCAGTTGACTCGGTGTCATTTGTAGACTTAAGATTTTTATTATTGAGTTGAACCGGCAGTTTCCCGGTGGCTCCATGGGTATGTTTCTGTCGTGCGTCAACCGTTTGGATGGTTCCGCACAATCTTCACGCTGTGAGTACACGCAATACCGTCGGGCCATTGCGTCCAAGTCAGTTCCTGTGTATGGTGTCGGGGTTGGCTGAGTCCTGGGTGGCGTGCCCGTAGTTGCTGCCGTTCGATCGGTTGCTGGTTGATCGTTAAACGAGCCCTCCATTGGCTTTTCGGACCCGTCGCGGCTTCCTCCCATTATGGGACTAGTATTATCGTGTTTGCTCCTGTCATGGAGGCGTACATCGATGTCTCTTCTGGATGCGTCTGAAGCGTTGCCCTCTGGTAAGGGTTTTTGGTTGGCTTGCTCGTCTATTTGCGGTGCAATATGATAAAAATCTTTCCTTGGTCTGTAGATGGGAAGAGTGCGTTTTGGAGTGCTAGGGTGACTGTTGTTTGGAGCTAGGGGAATATGTGTGGTTAGGATAGGCTGTGGGGAGTCTATACTTTCGTAAGGTGTTTCTGCGCTTGGATTTCTATTGCTGTCTCTCACTCCGTCGGGTATCTCGTTGCCACTTTGCGCTCCGTTTTCCCATATTTTGATTAGAACTCCTGACTTTTCTTGTTTACTTATCTCCTCTAAGTCTACGGTGAGGCGAGTTCGAAATTTATTTGCCTTGCCGAACAATGTCTGCCGGAGGTTTGCTATCGGTGATTCTGCGCTCGTTGGTTTATTACTGAGGCCTACGTTACTCGACTCGCTATTTGTTTTCTGAGGAATTGGCCTTAGTATTTCATGGCTGTTGCTACTGTTTGGTATCCGCCTCGGCGTTAGTGGCTGTGATAAGTCGTGGCGATTAAGTGGAGGCTCCTTTTCCCTGAGGTTGTGTGATCTTTCTACCTCTTGTTCTCGCTCTCCTTGATCAGCTCTTAAAGGTTCATATTCGGCGTCACTTCCTAAGCTACTGTTGCTGTCTTCGCTGATTTCCATGTCATTTCTGTGAAATTTTGGCGGACTTCTGTTAAGGGTTTGCTTTCGTACGGGTCTTTTAGGGTCGTCGTTGTATTTCATTCCCTGAGTTTGCGGTGTACTTGTGGCTTGTACTCCAAGTCTCATATTCTCTTCCTTGTAGAGTTTTCCAAAGGCCTTGTTCAGATCTGTCTGACTAAGAATCGGCTCGGATGTTTCACGTGGGTCGGATAATTTGTAGTATGTAGGGTATATTTTCCCGGTTTTCTCACTATGTACCTTCTTGTATACTCTATTTTTTCCAATCCTCGTCCCTGCCTTGGGTTGCCATTCGTCATCTGAAGAGTTGTTTGGATCCGTGCCCTCGGTGTAAACTACGACTCGTCGTTTTCTTTCTTTTGGGTTTCCAGAGTTTTCGGATTCTGTCGATATCCTCTCTTTGTCTGCAGTATCGGCTGATTCCGGAAGCTTTTTGGATTTGCCTCTTTTCCTTGTTGTTTTAAACCGTAATATCGTAGCGTCGTGCTCTTGTTTATCTGCCAACTTATATCTGTGTTTTCGTTGCGAGCTCCGGGTCTGTATACAATGTCGAATTCGTAGCCTCTGAATTCTGCCTTTAACCTGTTGAATCTGAGATCAGGTTTTTTCGTGGTGAAGAAATGTTTCAAGGGCTCGTGATTTATTACTACTGTAAATTTGCGTCCTGCGAGGTAGTGTCTAAATTGGTCTTTCGCGAATACGACCGCTAGTAGTTCCCTGTCGTAGGTGGAATATCTTAGCTCGGGTCCCTTAAGGACTCGTGATGCATAAGCGCATGGCTGGTCGCTGCCTAACTGCCCTTGGCTTAAAATGGCCCCTATGTCGTAATCAGATGCGTCGGTTATTACTAAAAAGGGCATAGTTAAGTCCGGCGCCTTCATCACTGGTTCCTCGCACAATGCCGTTCGTAGTTGGTCAAAAGCCTGCTGATGTTCTTCTTTCCACACGAAGGGCTCGTTCTTTCTCAACAGTCTAGATAGAATTGCTGCTGATTTCGCGAAGTCTTTGATAAAGCGCCTGTAATAACCTGCGAGTCCTAAGAATTGTTTGATTTCCTTGGCATTTGTTGGTACTAGAAATTTATTTACTGCTTTTATTTTCTTAGGATCTGCTCGGATTTTTCCTCCTCCAGCGATATGTCCTAAAAAGTGTACCTTTCGCTGCAGGAATTGGCACTTCATGGGCTCGATTGTCAAGTTGGCGTAGTCTAGTCTCTTCATCAAGCGTCGGAACTTCTTACCGTGCTCTTCAAGATCCCTAGCGAAAACGATTATATCATCTAAATAGACATATAGTTCTGTCCCTTGTAGGCCTGCAAGTCCATCAGGGACTGAAATGTCGAAGGGGCGCCTTTGAATCCCACGCCTAAACGTTGATAGCAGTAATGGCCGAATGGTACAGTAAAGGCTGTTTTGTGGGCATCTGCGGGGTCCATTGGTATCTGGTAGAACCCGGTCCTCAAGTCTATGGCTGTTATGTACCTAGCTGAGGCGACGCTGTCAATAATATCCGCTGTATTGGGTATCGGGTAGCTATTTCCTACCATTACTTCGTTCAGTTTTATAAAATCTGTTACTAATCGCCATCTTTTCGTACCGTCCGCTGCGGCTTTTTTTTGGTATCACGTACGTAGGAGAGCTCTAGGGTGAATCTGTTGGTCGGATTATGTCGTCCTTCAGCATTTGTTTTATCTGATGCCCTAACTCCTCTTTCTCTTCCTGACTTGGTCGGTATCCTTTCGATCGTACTGGGACATTTGTAATAGTAGGTATCTTGTGCGACACTAGTGTTGTTGCTTTAAGTTTCTCTCCGGGTAGCCCGAATATATGTGGCTTCTCCCGGATGATTTCTTTAACATGAGTTATTTCTTCCTCCGTTAAATCCTTAAGTGTCTCTGGATCAAGAAGTTCAAAAATTCTTTCGGCCCTATCCTTGCTTTCATTGGAAAATGAACCGTATATTGACAGTATCTGCAGGTTCGTCTTCTTATAGATTAAATTCTTCCCCTCCCTCTTTAATGGCTTCGCAGGCTTCCAGCGTTACCTCTGGTGGATTTAACTCTACCTCATATTCTGTAGTATTAACGCATAGGGCGTGTACTTTGCCTTCTTGGTTAATACCAATAAAATTTCCAAAGTATAACCCTTCTCCTAAATTTTGTAAAGGGGCAAATCCTACTTGCTCTGATCTATCGCTTGCTCTTGCGTAAATCACTTGTCTCGTACGTGCAGGTATAATAAATCTTTCGTCTTGAATAAATGGTATAATCGTCTGTCCAAATTCTATACACCTGTCTGCAGCATTGACCTTCCCACCGTATTTTGAAAGCACAACCCATCCTAAGATTCCATCGGTATCAATGGGAAATTCGTCAGGAACCACGTGCACGTCGCACTCAAGTCCCTCTAAACTCATATTTGTCCTACCTAAACTTAAACATTCGCCCGGTGTAACTCCGCATATTGATTATCAATTATCGTCCTACTAGTGACGTTACTCGCTTTAATCAACGTGACATCAGCTCCACTATCTGCATAGAAACGTGTTTTCCTCCCTTCTAACTTTTCGGTCATAAGTTCTACGATCGGTGGTTTACGTCCTGCTGTAGCAAATCTTATTGAGTACTTTCGATTATCAACTTTTTCCTGCACATTGGCTTCGTTTTTCTGTTTCGACTGTTCTTTTAACTTGTTAAACTGTACGGCTATCTCCTTTATTTGCCTCTTTGAATCTTCGATCTTCTCCAGCTTTTTACTGATTTGCCCCTCGACTTTCTTTTCTTGTGTTTGCGTCGGTTTCGGATTCGGTGGCTAATTGCTTATTGATTGCCCGATACCCCCGACTGGTAACGAGCATCCTGGTAGTTTAAAGAATCTCTGGACTGATTTCTGGCATTTCGTTTATCTTGTCTATTACGATCATTGTTATGATTGCCGTTGTTCTGATCATTGTAACGAGTGTTATTATTGTTGCCTCTACCGTCGTCGCGCCTATTGTCAAATCCTCTGTCGTTTCGCCGATTATCAAAATCCCGGTTGTTCCGACGATTTTCAAACCCACGATCATTACGCCTGTTGTCGTATCCCCCATTATCGCGCCGATTATAATTTCGATTGTCATTTCGATTCTCTATCATTGCTGTACCTATTATTGTTGCTATAATTCCTGTTATTGTCTCGATTATTGTATCCATTATTGTTGTTATAGTTTCTATTATCGTCTCGATTATTGTACCCGTTATTGCTGTTATAAATTCTATTATCCCCACCGTTACGTTCCCCTGAATACCTGCGCACGTTGTTCTTTCGATAAGCGCCGTTTTGCTTTCCATTATTTTCTTGGGGAGCGCTATTATTTAGCTATTCAAGCTGGCTGTTCAAGTTTTTCTTTATTGAGACGTCCGTTATTTATCGCGTTTTCCAACGAGAAGCATTCAACGTAGGTGTGACCCGGTATATTTCAATATCGACATTTCTTTTCCTTGCAATCTTTCTCTAAGTGACCCTGTTGCCGACAATAGTTACAAACGCTCATATCCGTAGTGTACCTGACAGCTTCGCTGGCTATTGGCGTTGCCTTCGGTTCACATGCTGCCTTTGCGATATTCATAAGCTCGGCTGCCCACGACGGAATTTTAGTGCTGTCTTCGCGAATTAGATCCGGTTGCAGACTGTATGCGCGGCGCGCGCTAGTACGGTGTTCGAATGCTACGGCCTCTGTAATAGCTTCTCTGAGACGTAGTGGGTTTTTTGAACGAACTTGGTGTTGTAATTCTCCGTTTAGACCGAATAAAAATTGTTCGAGGGCTTCCTTATCGGCGTTATTTTTATAAGTAGCTCTCTCCCAGGTGCGCATGTCGCGGCTCGCGTCATAGATGTTTAACAATCGGTTGTGCAATGTTTGAACGCGTAGTCCGTAGTCTCCGGCACTTTCTCCTGCATATTGGCGAATTACTTTAAGATCAGCTAAAACTTTGTCCGCTCCGCCAACGCCGCTGTACTGCGTAGTTAATTCGGCTAGCAACCGCTCTACGTTGTTGTGTTGCGTCAGGCGCGAAGTGTAGCCGTCAGCAGCGCGTCCCCGAAACTTCGATGCCAACGAGTTGAGTACCCAGCGTTCGGAATCCGGGCCGAATTCATGGATCACGTTGCGAACTGCGCGACAGAATAGTGCGAGCATGTCTGGATTTCCGTCGTAATGAGGGATTGTGTT
>JAZHPH010000875.1:0-18937 GCA_037356405.1 Nasonia oneida | reverse complement strand
ATCTGTTTTTAAATTATTTGATTTTGCAACTATTACATTAACTCTTTTAGTTACTGTTTCTATCTTGACAGATTTTTCGTCTTAATATTTACTCAAAATTAATGTTTGGATTATAGAGCTACCAAATAATCACATTCATGTACTTGCACGCCACTTTTTAATGTCTAAGCGGTATGATATATGCAGTACCAATTCCATAAATCGGATTCGAGCATGCAACACAGAAAATCCGTAGTTTAATGCGTTATCATTAATTTTTCTTTGTACTACATTTTCCAAACTATTCAGTTCTGATATAGTAGCACTACAGACAAAACATCTTTGACTTGACGATCTATTCAGTGCATTGCAAATCTAAAATTATTATTATATTTTTATATAGATATTTAAATTATTTTAGATAAAATATATTTAGATGAAAATGAAGTTGATTTTGTAAAGTTTACAACCCAACATGTTTAAACTAATTGGATAGAATAACGTGGATTATCTACCTATCCATGCTGGTACATATTGATTCTACTTTAATTTAACGTGGATATCTGCATAGGCTATTCACTTAAATTTTCAAATAATATTAAAGCGGGATTGATAATAAAAAACAAGGAGCTTTTAAGGTACAAAATAGTTCATATTGATTGTACCATCTAAATGGTACTGTGCAAATTCAACGACGAATCAATTGTCTCATCAAGTTATAGACTTGTTATAATTAAATATTCTCAGAAATTAATGCAAAGAATTCATGTAGATTAATTTAGTCAGATAATTCATGCAAATATCCACGTTGAATCAATGTAAATGCACATGGATATCTATGTGGATAATCGACACGTTATTTTCGGCATAAAAATAGCGTATGACGAAATGTTTGCTTAATCAATTTACCCTAACGATTGTCCTAAGTAATTAAGAAAATTATTTGCCATGTACACACCTTGCCATCTATCATCGTAAGCTTTAAATCGTAGGATATTGAGCATCCTGTAGTTTCAAAGTTTTTTAGCTCTGAAATTTGCTTTTTCATATCTTCTTCTTCTTGGATACATAAAAAATCCGTTTTTTTTTTCGAACATAATTTTGATTAGTCGACAAAACTTTGGTGAAGATGAACTTTTATTTTCCCAATATACTAAGTTACATTCCATATCATATAATTTTAGAGGCACGAATGATGAACAAAAAATACTATTGAATTTTGCATATTTGTCTTCAGCCTTTTGCTTATAAACGTTAGCGTTTGTCCCGTCAAAATCATATTTACCAAGAAATACTAATTTTTTTTGTAGCCGTTCGATCAAATTTGAGATTTAAATAATTTAATAATTGTTGCAGTGAATGACTTAGTAAGTTTTTTAGATAAACTTCACATTTTGTTTCCGTAACTATTAAATCATTCCGATAAGACTCATTTTTAGCTTCTCTAACCTAAATAAAACAATTATGGTCATTTTGCGGGATAAGGCCGGAATGAAAATTATATTTGAATTTTTGTTCCCTAGGTGAAAATATATTTACCTAAAAAAGCTAATGAAAGCTAATAAATTGTATTAACAATTATGTGAATAATATTATTTTCACCAGGATCTGCCAAAGAAAGATCTTTAAATCAATATTTTTTTATGTAAAAAAAAATAGTTTGACCCAAGCTGAACGAATCTGTTTCTCTTAAAAATTTTGTATAGTGCGCGCATTATTGATATTTAAAAATATCAAAAAAGATCACTCGATTGCAAAGCAACAAATAAATAATCAAGTTTAATTTGATATCTATTAAAAACCACTATCTAAAATTAATAAAATTGTAATCTTGTAATTTGATTTATCAGAGCCTGTAGATTTTTCAGACAGCATAGGCACTACAACTATTTATTTAAAAATCTTGCCTCGTTATAAGGTGGCAAAAAATCGTGACCATATTCTAGTGCAACATCTCTTATTGTTTGATAAACTTGTATAGATAAATTAGTATCGATCATTAATGACAAAGCTCTTTCAGGAGGCAATTGCGTACCAGATCTTTTCTTATACGCATTTTCAATATTTATTGCATAATAAGGATCAACTATCTTAGAAATCAATCTGACACCAGGCGAATTATTGTCCAACTTTAATTTTTTTTTCGCTGCTTCATAAACTTCTTCAGCGCTTAATTGACCACACAAAGCTGTAGTTCGTCGTCTTTTTGTTGCTTCTGACGCCATATTAAATGAAACTTTATATTTTTGTTCAGTAGTTTGTATACCTTCAAAAAATATATAGAAATAAAATATTTTACAATATTATAAGATCATAATGTTTTTAAATAATCATAATATACTGATGAATATATCTTACCTGCTTTAGTAGCATTTTTCTCAATTTCCACTAAATTAAATTCGACATCTTGTTTAAGCCATTCAGCATATTTATTTTCGAAAACATATAATTTCTTTTATTTTTTGGGAGATTAGATAATCTACGCTTAACATTGTTGAAGAAATTTTTCCATAATATTAAAGGACATCAGTCTTTTCGGTAACACTTAATTCTAAACTATTACTCAAGTAAGACACAACTACATCAGCTTGTTTTGCAAAATCTAATGTATAATTATCTTTTAAAATTAAAAAAATTTCTTGGCGTTTTATATTAAATGAACGCATTTTCAAAATACTGTTTGTGATCGCAAACAATCGGTCTTAACCAAGAATGAATTTGAAATGAGTTTTCATCAGGCAAAACTAAACTACGAGGATTGATTTAAAAACATAAAACTATGTACTTTTGACTTTTACCGCGCATTAATAAATAACATCCAGGAATATACTCTAAGCTAAATGAAATACTTTCTGTGAAAAATAATAAAATAATTTAATAACGGTAGTTCTAAACGAAGCTATAAACGATTATTAATGTAATCACAGTTACACAAATATCATAACTTGTATTAATATTGTCAAGTTTTGATAAATCAAATAATAAGTTTTATATTACATTATACAATATTTTTATTACATAATGTAATGCGCACAATGATTTTTTTTAATCAGAATAAATTTGAAATGAGTTTTCATCAGACAAAATTAAACTACGAGGACAAATTTATAAAAAAAAAATTTTGTACTTTTTACATCTACTGTGCGCAACAAAAAACTAGGAATATACTCTAAGAAAAATAAATACTTAGTGAAAATATCAAATCAATTTGATAATTATAGTTATAAACGATTATTATTAAAAATACAGTTACAAACATTATCATCAGGTTTTTTTGTTATTATAATTATCAAGTTGATATATGTATATATGTATGTATGTATATGTATAAAAATAGAAACTGTTTCTGGAACATATTTACCGTAGGTTGAAGAAGCAACAAATCTTTGATCTTTGTTTTGACCATGAACGACCTATATATACATATATATTTTTGTTATATATAGTATATAAGTGCACGCTAGTAAATACTGTGCCCACATCTCATTTATTATGGTTAAAAATGTAAAATACAACGACCTAACTTATTATCGGTAAAATCGAAAAAGGACATTCTAAAAATGAGGTCAGGTTTTGAGGTGGGACAAAAAATATAGACGTCCGCGGGTTTCGGGGGAAACGGATTCGGAAACTACGCATTCTGACGAAGATTTTCCTACCCTTGAATTTTTTTTCAAGCATTTCTTCGATTGAAGACAGCCCGTGATCACTTTTTTGATTTTCTGGCCCACTGTGCGCTGGAAGTCTGAGCAGCCTCAACCTTCGCATACCCGTGACACCTGACAAAAGCCCATACATACCACGCTGTTTGTTCCCAACGTAATCAAGGGCTATTAGGGATAAGAGCAGTACGACGTATTTATTAATATTTATTTTGCCTAGTATTAGTTTAGCGAACGTTTTTACGCCATTCGATTCTCACATGCGCGAATCGACAAGGCGATTCGTGGCTTCAGGCCGATACGGTTAGGAGTGATTTTATAATCATTCCTAGACTGCCACGACCCCCTCTAGGAGTTTTACTCCGCGGATTTTGAGGGTCACTCTCAGTGCGGAGAGGCTAAAGGGCTGATCTGTAACTGCCAGGCTAGAGAGTCGAATGGTGGGAGGCGTTCGCACGTGTATATGACTACGCTTATAGCTATATATATAGAGGAGCGCGCGCACTGTTTCGAGTCCCTTCGGTAGTCCTCGGAAAAGCGCCTTTGTTTTAGCGGGCCCGGGTTTTTCGGCGGCTCGAGTGCTCGGGTCTGCAGGGGCGCGAGTCTGCGACGCGTCGTCACTTCGCTCTAACTCCTCATCCAGTTAGCTCGAATCCTAAATCCATTCACGTTCTATTGCTCATTTTTTAATTAAGTTCTTTTAAGTTTACGTTTTAGTTATTATTTTTTGCGTAGTCTATTTTCTCGTTTTTGTATTAGATTTATAGTTTATTTCAATATATTTTATAATTTCATAATTATTTGTCTGAGTGGGATCCATTATTGGACAGGTTAGGAACTGAACAAGGAGAGAGAAGTGATATATTACTAGAGGCTATGGAAGGGGCATAAATTGTGGAGGGAAACGGGCTATATGAACGGACGAAGCACGATGAAGAGCACATTCGAGAAATCGAAGCGAACAACCAACCTTGTGCAAAGAGACCAAGACTCACCTAACTCTAAAATAAGTAAGTTCTATTTCTTAGTTCTCTCTCAATTCTCACCTATAAGACATTTTTCACTAACATACATTCTTATTTTCACTTTTCAGAATGGATCTATCTGCACTCAACAAGATTGCTGAACGCGAGTTCTTGCCTAAGAAGAAAGTCACGGACTTGGAAAAAGATCATGAGTACTTGGTGACTGCACTCAAGGAAGTAAAGACGAAATTCGGCAGAAAGATCGTGGCTGAGATCGATAACAGCTTTCAAATATTTCTGCCCGGAATGATCTCATCAGCAATCATGAAAGATCAAGAACTTTTCAATAATCTCTCTAACACAGCAAATAAACTTAGTTTATTCATATCATAGCAGGGTGGAACTTCTTTTAAGTTCAGAACATGCTAAAATAATGAAATATAAAGACTAATTATTGTTAAATACTATTTATTTGTTTAAACTTGTATGCAATCTACATGAATAAATACATTATTAAATAATAACATTTGCTTTCTTATTTATTTGAATCTTAAGTAATTCATACAATCTCATTTTTATTTATCCAACTATTGTGATCGCTACTGAATCCTAACCATTTAACATATACACGTTTACCACTTTTCTTTAAAACTTTTTTTACTAAATAAATTTCCGGATACATAGTTTTGTGAATTTCCGTTTCATAAAAGCCGCCAGAGACGGGTTTATCATAATAATCTTTGAGGTGGTAAGTTACTGGATCTGTTTTTACAACTCGCGTTATTGTGAAAATTTCCGTAGACCAATTTGGCGTGTAACCTTTTTCAAAAACATTTTTTATCCTACTTATTCGTACTTTATCTCCTACTTTGAATTTCGGCTTTTTCACTGGCGACATTTCATTTAGAAAACGTCTCTTGACTTCTCGCTCATTTGCCTGTGTAACATTTTCAGGCTCGATTCCTGTTGTCCGATGTTTTCTTGAATTGTATGCTTTGAGCAAGTTGGATAAAATATCCAACCATTTATAGCTTCCTTGTTTACTGAATTCTAACCACATTGCATTTTTCAACGTTCTATTAAATCGTTCGCATATACTTGCATGAAGATTACTATGTGAAGAGTATAAGTGTATATTGTGCTTCTTCATAAGTTTTTGAAAAATTGAATTGTAAAATTCTTTTCCTTGGTCAGTTTGTAGATTCTTCCGTACTCGACCTTCTTTCAATATTGACTTTATAGCTGCAGTAACATCATTACCACTCTTTGACTTGACTGGGATGGCCCATGCATACTTTGAAAATATATCTATGACAGTGAGTAAATAATGAAAACCTTTGTCCTCTTTAGAATATGGTATCATTTCTACAAGAACAGCTTGCCAAGTCTCATCTATTCCTCGTATGTCATATTTTCTTCTCTTGTATCGTCGACGTGCTGGCTTGTACAGCTCTTCAGCTACTCTTTGACGTTCCATCATCGTTTACAGTAGATGAAAATCCATCTGAAAATTCGTCTATATGAACTTTTAATTGTTTATTCACTTCTTGAATGATATAATCAATACCAGAGTAATTGCGAAGAGTTGTATTATAAAGATAACGCAATTTTGCATTCAATGATGTTTTTCAACTTACTGCTGATATTCTTCTTTAACTTCACCAAATCCAGCAAGTTTAGCAGCTATATAATTTATTTCAGTTTGTAGAATAACTTTTAGTGAATGCAAGGTGATTGCATCGTTTGTATGATTGGGCTGTCCTAGGTTGCAAAGACGCTTATTTTCTAAATCAAAATCACCATCTGGTGTAAAATTGAAACCAATGCCTGGAGGATCGCGACTCACTTGCGAGCCTACAAGTTTTCTTCCAAACACATCGAGACTCATGGTAGTACTGATGCAAAGAAGAAAGTTGCGTGTCAATAGATATGCCCAGCTTCACGTAATTCCTCAATAATCGACTGGATTTCATTGACGTAATTATTATTTCCAGCTGATCGTTCGGCAATCAATAATCTAAGTAAGCTCGTTTGGATTATTCCAGTAGACGAGATCAATGGAAGAATCTTAGCTATTTTATATTTAGGTATGAGTCCTCCTCCGCTGCTGTTGTTCTTTTTACGCGGAGTAGTGCGGAACATTGGTGCTAAAATATTCTTATATTTATTACTTCTCGACATTCGTATAGATTCATCTTTGCTGAATTTTTTCCGATGAGCATCTGTTGCTTCCAGAATCTTGCGATAATTTTCACGATCTGATGAGCTCAGAAGAAGATCATCCGGAAATTTTTTAAATAGCAATTCCATCAGTCCACTCATTTTAGGATAACTTTCATTTCTGACTTTGACATATTTATCATCAAATTTAATTTCTGAATCACCAATCATATACACTTCATCAACCTTTCGCACTCCGTATATATTATCAATTGTTCTACGGCTTTTATCTAGCAATGATAAAAAGTCTTCAGCTGATCACAAAAGCATCATCATCATCGTCATCTTCATCATCATAATCATAAATAGTATTGTTGGAAAGGATGCGTGGAATAAATAATAATAACTTTGAGGTTTTAATGATAATATATTGAAAGGCTTGAGAGCCTAGTCGGCAGTACATCCGCTCTACTCGGATTCTTATAGTACAGTGTCGCATAGTCTGACTCCACGGAGCTCTGTGTACAGTATAGTATGCGCTTAGAGTATATACGCGAGGCATGCGCACTATGCTCGCGTTCAATCGAGCTTGTCTCGTTGCACCAAATCGTTGACAACCAGTAGATAGTGCGACGAGTACCGTTTTAAGTATTACGACTGTATAAATTTACATATTACAACACGCCTCCTGAATTTTACAGTCGTGATATTTTTACATTATAATTCGATACATTTGAGTTTTCAATTTTGCATATAATTTGTCATCGCATTTTACATTAATTGAATTAAGATCATTTCAAGTGAACTTGAGTTTTACAACTGAACTTAGCTATTATTACTCTGAACTTTAATATATAAACGCTTTAGATTAAACTTAAACCTTTTCTATTGTTTAGGAATTTTGTTTTATCCAGACTCTTTGTGAAGATGTCTGCTAAATTACATTTCGAGTCAACTTTTACAATATCTATCTCGCTCTTTTCGTAGCTTTCATTTATATAATGATATTGCACTTCAATGTGCTTTGAATTTGGTATAAAGTTTCCGAATTTAGCGATTGCAATTGCTCCTGAATTGTCTTCGTAAATAGTTGTTGGTTCATTTAAATTTACATCAAATGATTCGCTCAATAGATTTCTTACAAATAATATTTCGGAAACTGCCTCTGACAAAGCTACATATTCTGCAAAAGTTGAACATTTTGTTACCGCACTTTGTTTGTGGGTTTTCCAAAAAATAACATTTCCGTATAATCTAATTACGTATCCGGTTGTGGATTTTCTATCTACATTATCACCTGCGAAATCGGAATCTACCATACAATCTAAAGTTTCGGTAATTACATTAGCATAATATGTTAGTTTCAAGTCTTTCATTTTATACAGATATTTTAAAATTCACATTGCATATTTATAATGAGTTTGGTCGTAGCAACTTCGGTAACGACTTAAATAATTTACACTATATGCTATATCTGGCCTTGTGCCTGTACTTATATATAATAATTCGCCTATTAAATTTCTATATTTAATTCGTTCTTCTGTTTCTTTTGCTTGTGTTAGTTTTAGATTCTACTCCATTGGAGTATCATATAGTTTAGCATTTTCTAAATTATATTTTGTGGCCAAAGATTCAATGTATTTTGTTTAACTTAAAGTTATCTTACGTTTATCATCACTATAATCTATATCTATTCCAATATAACTTCCAATTTTTCCTAAGTCTTTCATTGCAAATCTTTCTTTTAAACTAGATTTGACTTCATTTATTTTGGTTTTATCTCGACAACAAATTAAGAGATCATCTACAAAGACTAGAATATATATTGAATCTTTGCTTGCATTATTTACATATAAACAGTGATCGTAGTTACTTCGCACAAAGTTTAATTTTTCGATAAAATTGTTGAAGCAATCATACCAGGCCCTTGGGCTTTCTCGTAATCTGTATAATGCCTTTTGCAATTTGCAAACCTTATTGTCTCCGGTTTCATAACCTTTCGGTTCATTAACATAAACTTCTGTTTTTACATAACCATTCAAAAATGCTGTCTCGACATCCATTTGCTCTATAAATAAATTATTTTTACAACTATAAGACAATAAAATTTCCAAAGTTTGCATTTTTCCTACTGGTGAATAAACATTTTCTAAATAATCTTTTTGTTGAAATCCTCTTACAACTAATCTCGCTTTATAAACATTATTATTTTTCTTTTTATAAACCCATTTTACATCAATGACTTTATCTTTTGGTCTTTCAACAATTTGCCAAGTATTATTTTTCTTTAGACTTTTCATTTCAGAGTCCATCGCAATTTGCCATTGTTTATATTCATTTGAGTTTAACGCCACCTCAAATGTATTCGATACATTTGCATCAATGTGATTTACATAGATAAAATGAGTTACAGAATTTCCATACCTATTTACAGGACTTTTCTTTCTATTAGATTTTCTTTGTACTTTTAAACTTGAATTGCCATTTTCAGCGATATCAAAAGTTAATTTGTTATATCTACTTTCCCCGAAGATCTGAGTACAGATAAGAGATTTTGTTTGATTTGAATTTACATCATATTCATCAATTTTGGATTCTTTTTCCAGAATTTCATTTTCTACTTTTTCAGATTCGCTATTTTCCAAATCTCTCTCTTTCATCATCAAGTTTTTCTAAACAAATAATTTTAGTATTTTCCTCAACTACCTGTACATGTCTAGCATGAATGACTACCATTGACTAGAACTTTATAGCCATTTTCTACATAGCCTACTAGTACACCTAATTGGGCTTTATCATCCCATTTGCTTTTTCGCAACGCTTCTGGAACTCTTACGAAGACTCGACTACCATAAATTTTTTAATTTTCTACATTAGGTTTGATACCAACAAATATTTCGTAAGGAGTTTTATTTTCCGCTGTATTTGCAATTCTACGGTGTTTTAAATACGCGACCGTTTTTATGATTTCAGGCCAGTAACGTCTATGTATTTTGGCTTCACGCATTAAACATCTGCCCATATCCATTACAGATCTGTTATATCTTCCCGCTACTCCATTTAGTTCATGGACGTAGGGTGGGCATGGCAATAATTCAATTCCTTTAGACTTTACAAAATCGTAGATTTCGTGATTCAAATATTCTTTACCATTATCGCAACGTAATTTTTTAACCTTTTTATTGAATTTATTTTCTATTAGATTAACAAATTCTTTCAAACAACTTGCAGTCTCTGATTTAGTTTTAATACAAAAGATTCTAGTGCATTTACTGTAATCATCAACAAATGTTAAAAAATATTTTTCCCCACCATAACCAGTAGTATTATGTGGATCATTCAAATCAGTATGAATCAAATCTAAAATTTTAGTTGTTTTTGATCTGCTATTTTCAAACGGTACATTCGCCATTTTGCTTTCTATAGAATTTGCGCATTTCATTTCGACATTTTCGATTTTTTCTGGCAGTCCTTCAACTAATCTATTAGTTACCAATTTATTTAAATATTGAAAATTTACATGGCCTAATGCCCTATGCCATTTTTCTTTGTTAGTTATTTTCAAGTTATTTACATTCATTTGCTTACTTTTCATTTCAGATACAAAGCTTTTCATAAAATATAAATTATCACCTTTGTTAGCAACGGCTATTAATTCTCTAGATTTGTTATAAATTTTAGCATTATCATTTTTTGCTACTACTGAACAATTTTCAGTTATTTTTGAAAAACTTAACAAATTTTGTTTTATGCCTTCAACATAATAAACATTTTTTAAATCAACATATTTTTGATTATAATAATTTTTAAAATAAACTTTAACAGTACCTATTTTTGTTGCCTTTACCATTTTACCATCTGGTAATTTTACATCAACAGAATTTTTTAAGTCTACATATTTATCAAAGAATTTATCATTCTTTACAATATGATCTGTGCAACCACTATCTAACAACCCATTTATTTCATTACAATTCTCATAATTTTCATTATACCCCGATACATGATTTATCTGACTTATTTTATTATCTCTACCAGACTCGAGAGTCGAAGTAGAAGATAAATAATTTGTCTTTGAGTCGACGCATACCTCCGTAATCCATGATTCGGATGAATAGTTGCCCTGTTGCTCGCTTGAAGATTCACTTCTGGGTTGACCTTGTCCTCTGCCTCGGCCACGACCTCTGTAGTTTCCACCTCTGTTGGAACCTCTATTGTAGCCTCGTTGGTGACCTCGTTGACCTTGATTGGATTGAGCACCTCGTCCTCGGTTGCTGGATTGTTGTAGACACGTGCATTCACTCTTGTAGTGACCAAATTTGCCATAATTATAGCATTTACCTTTTGTTTGAGTTGCAAAGGTGCTGGCGTTACTCTTATGTTCTGACTCGGCTTTAGTCATATTCTTTTCTTTAATTTTAGACTTCACATAGTCTACTGTTCTTTGATCTTCTGGGATAACATCTATAAAATCCCTGATATAACTGTAGCTTGGCGGCAATGCTCTCAGCAAATATCTCAACTTTTTAGTTTCTTCTAATTCTCCACCAGCCGTTTTGAATTCGCTAGTTACTTTCTCAAACTCTACAAAAAATTCTTCTACTATTTTGTAATTATTTAATTTGATTTCTTCTATTTTTCCTCTACATATTATCTGTAAAGCTGTAGACTGTGTTAGATACATTTTGTCAAACTTTTTAATCATCTCGAGAGCTGTTTTACATTCACCAACATACTCTAATTGTTTATCGGAGATAGTACTAATTATCATTGTTCTTGCTTTTAAATCCATCTTATTCCACTCAGTTTCTTTGCCTGTATATTTCTGAGGCATTTCTTTTGTTGCTGGTTCGTCACATTCTTTGTATTCCAATAAAATCATTAATCTGATTTTCCAGCTTGAGTAATTTGCACCATCAAAAATGGGCATCATGATATCTTCAACTTTAGCTTGCTTCGTCATTTTAATTTCTTTTGCACTTATATTATTGTATACTTTTAATACAATAATTTTCTTCAATTCTTTCAAAAATATTTTTCTAATCGGATTTCTTATATTTTCTTTCCAAACAATTTCTTTATTCTCTAATTCGTGATCTTGAATTACTTTTAGTTTAAGCCACGAGAACATGTGCTTAACCTCAAAATTGCCATGTGCTCTATACTAGCACGTCACCACGTTTTTCACTTGCCGACTTTAATCCACTGACATCGCACTTAAATCTTGATTAATTTTCAAAATCTTTTTATCGTATAGTACCTGACAACTTTATCTTCGTCACTGAGCTTATTTTTTTCTTCTTTAACCCTTTTTGACCGGTTAATCTTCACTTGAGAATTTTTCTTTTGCCGACTGACGTTTCGACACAAAAGTTCGAATTTTCATGCTTCACAAGCATATTATTTTTTTCTCCTTGAATTTCACTGCTCAATTTTTCACTATGCGATTTCACTTTGTTAACGATAACCGTTAACTACTTTTCCACGTGGCTCTTCTTCTAACCTCTAAATTTTTGAATATCCCTCACATGATTCGAGAGTCAATGTGCGGGATAGAATAGTGATACAAACCACTGACTGTTACCATGTTGAAAAGGATGCGTGGAATAAATAATAATAACTTTGAGGTTTTAATGATAATATCTTGAAAGGCTTGAGAGCCTAGTCGGCAGTACATCCGCTCTACTCGGATTCTTACAGACTCCACGGAGCTCTGTGTACAGTATAGTATGCGCTTAGAGTATATACGCGAGGCATGAGCACTATGCTCGCGTTCAATCGAGCTTGTCTTGTTGCACCAAATCGTTGACAACCAGTAGATGGCGCGACGAGTACCGTTTTAAGTATTACGACTGTATAAATTTACATTTTACAACAAGTATAATCGAATAAACTTGATTTATTATTATTATTATTATTTTGATCGTTGAGCAAACTTGATCGATCGATTTTCATTCGTTTTTTTCATTTTCTTACTGCTGCTGTTTTTATCCAAAATGTGATTAGATGGTTGTTGTAGTGGGCTTTCACTTTTCATCTCAACAAGTTTCTCAAGTGGTGTGATGACTGGTTTTAGAGTATCACCGATGACTTTTTCAAAATCATCTTTCTCCTGTTTTAATAAAGTGTATTTTTTTTAATAGCCTCACAAGCTCGCAAGAGCTCACTAAGAACATTCTTCTCTTTCTTGAAGTCTGACATGCTGACGTGGTGATGTCTACAACTGAACTGCAAGTTTGAGACTCATAATTCCTTTTTTATTGCAAAACAGTCAAATCCTTTTCTGTATCTACCCTCATTCATCGATCTATCTTTGTCAATAACAATAAATCCATATCTATCATTCTTCCAACATTCTGAACAAAGATTCCGAAATTCATTAAAAGTTAAATCGGTGTTCACGTGATCTTCATAGATATGTTTAAGATTTACATCATTTTGTCGATAAATTACTAACAAATTGATATTATCCCTAATCAGATGTTTTCCTATATGAGCATAAGATTGACATAGATAGAAACTATCTACACTTTTATGTCTCCCCATACAGAATAATGTTCTGACGTTATCCTGCTTCTCACATGCCTCATCATCAAAAATCATAATTGAATTTGGAAGGGCTTCATCCGGAGGTACTACAGATTCATGCTCACTAAACGGAAGATATGATACTCCTTCAATCGGATCCAGGACATTTTTGAGAAATTGATACTTTGGCTGATTCAAGGATTTAGAGTATACATACAAATTTTCAAACCTAAGACCATTGGGATGTGTTATTAAAGCCAATAAACTATTTGTTTTTCCACAGTTCGATGGCCCGCAGAAAACTGCTCGTATACTATCTGCTAGTAATTCCTCATGACGCTTTTTTCTCTTCTCTTTTCCAAAATCGAAATTTGTCACGGAGAGCTTGAAGTTCTGCTCGGTAAAATCCATGTTCACTCAACAGAGTCAGATATAACATTGAGCTCTCGAAATATAAAAGCTCGTTTTATACCATGAATGTCAGTTGTAAATCAACGCTCGAAGAGAGATGATCATACAAATCTCAGAAACAGCCGAAAGGCTATGCATTGCTTGATAAAGTTATCAATAACTTCAATCATTCCACCTGTTCTGCCGCTTCCATCAAAAATTGGTGGAGTTCTTCCTTTTCTCATTCCATTGTTCGCAGGACTAAGTGCCAACGATGCTCTAGCAGGATATGCTGCTGAAATAGCTAAAGCAGTTAATGATGCTAAAGCTGCGCAGAAAAATCATGAAGAAAGTAAGAGGCATAACAAAGCCATGGAAGCTATTACTTTAGGCAAAGGTCTCTACCTCAAGCCCTATAAAAGTGGAATGGGATTATTTATAAAACCTCATATAGGTCGTGGTCATCAAGTCAGTAGAAAAAAACAACTTCGATTTAACTTTGCCAAATCATGCACTGACTGACTACGATCTAAAAAAATATGCTCATATGATGAAAATTTCAGATTTCCGTGGTGTTTTCATGAGAAATAATCTACCTCCCGATGGCCCATTGCATAATGAATCAGCAGTGGTAAACTTGGATGACTTTCAAAATAGAGGCACTCACTGGGTTTGCTATCGCAAACGTGGTCCTGAAGTGATTTATTTTAATAGTTTTGGCGATCTCAAACCTCCTAAAGATCTTATGATGTATTTTAATGTGAAGGAAGTGAAATACTCCTATAAAAGATACCAAAATTTTGACTCATTTATATGTGGTCATCTTTGTCTTAATTTCTTAGCTGGGAGACTATAAAAGAGGTGCACAGACAAATGGAATCAGTATCTTCCGATCAGTCATGGAAGATAGCTTCACTCTAAGTCTCTCGGGAAATTCATCTGTCAATTGAATCATCTGAAAATTTTGTCTTGGATTTAGTTGAACTTTTATCATTTAACTCTATTCCCAATGTTGACTATTCAAATTATAAACTGCATTTAAATAGAGATACTGTTATTAGTATTCCTACTGGCAGTTATGAGATTGATACCATTAATCAATTTTTACAAGTAACTTTGAAATCCAAATGAATTCAATTCTCTTTGAAAGCTAACAACAAAACTCTTAGAAGTGAAATTCTCTGCAGTCATCCGATAGATCTCACACCTAACGATTTCACAGGCCGTCTCCTTGGCTTTGATCCTCGCATTCTCAAAAAGAACATTCAACACAGCTCTGATTTACCAGTAAAAATATTGAGAATCAATGCACTCAGAGTTGAGTGCAATATTACTGGAGGTACTTATAATAATAAAAAAGTTCATACAATCCATGAGTTCTTTCCTAGAATACCTCCGGGATATAAAATCATAGAAGTTCCGTCACACGTCATATATATACCGCTCAGTGTTAGTGCATAGATCATCTACAAATTCGAATCGTCGATCAGGATGGAAATTTGGTGAATTTTCGAGGAGAGGAAATCACTATTAGACTCCACATAAAATCTGTATATTATTATACAGTATTATTATATCGTATATAGATAATGGATATCGTTTACAATTCTGGATCATATATAAGTCAGCCATCATGTCATCCAGTCATCAGTCGACCGAAGAAACTCAAACCGTTAACACGCAAGAACATTCGGTTTCTGAAAAGTCTAGCACTAAAAGTTAGTGGAAAAAATTCACGTGTGTAATTCTTTGCTGCTTCCAGAAAAATGGACGAAATTCTAAGCATTCAATCAGGTGTCGTATTCGATGAGTCTATTGCTCATTACGAAGTATACGCACATCAACCTTACTCATCATTAAGCTTTGACAACAGCGATGAAATTCGTATTTCTATCCAACATCAAGATCTATGTCTCTTACCATTGCGCAGCTCTATCTACATATGTAGAAAATTGCAAGTAAAAGGTGGATCAGCAGCACTTACTAAAACTAAATTTGTCAACAATGCCATTTGTCATCTTTTTGATGAAATTCGTTATGAGATTAATGCTGTGGAGATAGATAAAAGTAAAAATGTTGGTCTCAGCAGTGTTATGAAAGGATTGATTTCATTTAATTTGAATCAGAATGATATGCTGGAGAATGCAGGCTTGGTATTCAAGACGATATCAAATCGGTCGTAGATAATAAGGGAAATTTTGACATTGCCATTCCACTGAGTATGATCTTGGGTTTTGCAGAGACTATAAAAAGATTATAGTTAATATAAAGCATGAGCTCATTCTCACAAGATCGAGAAGCGACTCGAACGTAATAATCCAGGAAGGTACTGTAGCAGCTGGTGTAACTACTTATGAAGATTACGAAGTAAAAGTAACAAAGATAGAGTGGTTGATGCCATATGTTGTTGCACCTGATAAACAAAAAATTCAGCTATTGAATTACATTGGTAGAGATAATCCTATCTATGAACACGTCTGGACGGTGAAAACATCAAATCAATTGGAAAAACCTCGTTTTGTGATTCTTGGACTACAAACAAAGAGAAAATCATCGAGAACTGCAAATGCCAGTCGATTTGATCATTTTGAATTGAGTAATGTGAAACTTTTCTTAAATTCACAATATTATCCATACAACAATATGAATCTCGACATATCTAAAAATCAGTTTGCCATTCTCTACGATATGTACGCTAATTTTCAAAAATCCTACTATGGAAAGGATTCGCAACCGCTGCTGACAAAGTCTTCGTTTCTCAACTTAGCACTACTCGTAGTTGTTGACTGTTCACGACAAAACGAATCTCTTAAGAGCGCCCCTGTCGATATACGTCTGGAATTTGAGGCTAAAAAAGATTTTCCCACTTCAGCATACTGCCTGATCTTACACGATCGCGTCGTTCAGTACAATCCTATCAGTGGGGGTGTCAAGAAGCTCGTCTAGGCTGCACCGAAAAATGGAGTATGCAGTAGACATGACTGGTTTCAAACAAACCGAAGAAGATTATATTCTAAAGGAAATAGTAATCATATCTCTCAACGAAAATAGTGATCCTGTTTTTCTAACATTCAAAAATCCCTTCTCATGGAAAAAACTCTCAGACAAAATGCAAAGGGAAAACAATTGGCTTAAACATAATTATCATGGCATAAGGTGGAAAACAAATGGACATAACTACTCTCAAATTGGAAACTTGCTTCGTGACGCTTTACATGACGCATCAAACATTGTTGTCATCGGTGCATTAAAACATAAATGGGTTCAACGATTCAAATTTTCCGTCTATAACATTCAACAATATGGCTATCCACCAAAACCATCATTCAAGAGCGTCACAGTATGCACAAATCATAATCCAATCTATAAGACTGCCTGCGCACTTCACACTGTCAAACTTATAAAATTATTCTATCAGTCATGCAAACATTTGTAAGAAAAAAAAATTTTAAAAATAGTAGAGAACACTATAGGCATACTGGAACATGTGAAAGAGGGGGGGGGGGGGGGGAAGCTCTCCCCTTCCTTTCTACTTCGGATTCTAAAACACTCTTGGGTGTTTTAGAATCCGTACGGATTCTGGAACACTTTGAGAGGGAAGGGGGTATTCTAGAACCCGCGTGTTCCAGTATGCCTATAGCCTATATGTGAATGTAGTGAAATCAGTTTTGAAAAGGTCAAGCATTAAAGATCAGCAGGTAAGCTAGAATCAATCATAACTAATAGTCATGAAAAATAAGATAGTTGCACTTTTCGGAATTATTATTTTAACTTACACTTGCCGTCCCGTCGTCTTATGGTTTATCGATGAAACACTCAAATTATTGGTTTTTAGGTGTGCCTAAATCTGTTGAATGATACAAATTAAAATTAATTAAAATTAGGACATTTTTTATTATAATCTAAGTTACAATATGAGTTTATTGTAACGAATAGAATTTTAATATTGCGGAATCGGTTGATTTTTTCTTGTAGTAACTGAACCTCATTAAACAATCAAGTTGTTTTAGTAAATATGCACGTGTATGATGTTTATGACGATAAGTAAATATTATGCACATCGTAGACTACAAGATGACGGGACAACAAGTGTAAATAAAAATAATAATTTCGAAAAGTGCAACCATCTTATTTTTCATAACTATTAGTTATGATTGATTCTAGCTTACCTGCTGATTTTTAATGCTTGACCTTTTCAAAACTGATTTCACTACATTCACTAACGTATATATTTATGAGAATATATGGAGAAACTTTTGTAAGCTACAAACATTTGACAATTCTTTAGATAAGAAATAAGAATCATAATACAAAGATACATCAGATTTGTGAGGATAGAGCCATAACTTATAGTTGCCAACATTTTACCTTCTGAAAGGTTTTTTTCAAATTTTAAATACCATAGGGTTCTCAGAACCTCATAAAATGATGAATTTTCTCAAAACATTCTAAACTTTAGATAGCGATTTACAAGGTTTAACAAAAATAGTAATTTTCAGTTGTACAGGGTATACAAGGTGAGAGACAAAGAATTTTAATCCTAATATCTTTTAAACTAAATGATTTCATAGGCTGCAAAAAGAACCCAGTCGAGGTGATCTGAAGATCGATATTTTCCTAAAATATTAACTAAACTAGAGCCTTTTTACTCCCATAATCGTACAACATAGAAAATCAATTTGTTTAATTTCTGATTTTTAGCTTGAAAACTAATCATCAAAACGGTTTAAAATTTTAACAACAAATAGATATTATTGCTTTTTATTGTCATACATTTTTTCAAAACGTTTGACAATTTAGTTTTGAAAATATTAATTTTTTTTATCACCTTTTGTATAAAAAAAATTGAACGTCAATCTGGAAAATTTTGCTTGAAAAAGTAGGCAATTTTATGCTTTTGTAGATGCACTGTTTTTGAATATATAGTTACGTCAGAATAAGCGCAACCTACCAATATACTTACGGTGTGCAGAGTTCCTATCTTCGGTAATTATTATTGTTTTTAATTAATTAGATTTAGATTTTTTTTTAGATTTAGATTGTTTTTATTTTTGTACATTATGTTGTACATATAAATTATAATAGAAAAATAACTTAAGAATAAAAAAAATTGTTGTGTCAGGGTGTAAATGTAGAAGTGAGTGATGGAATGAAGTGAGATGAGATGAAAGTGAGTGAATGAGATGAAATGTTTGCGTTATGTAATTGCGTTTTCCAGTTCTAAGAAGTGATTCTTAGCTGCCTGTTTAAAGT
>JAZHPH010000874.1:0-15378 GCA_037356405.1 Nasonia oneida | reverse complement strand
ATATATATATATATATAATATCACAAAATCAGTGTTAAGTTATAATGCAATTTTAGAAACAGAATCACCATTCAGCTACTAATAAAGTGGACAAAAATTGCTAACAGGTAAAAGCTATATAAATTTTCTTGTCTGTGACAAGTCTCTTGTCGTGGTCCCTGTTTACTTTGACATAATATTATCGTAATGGATCACTAAAAGATAACTGTATAGCTTTCTGAAGAATCGTAAGTACAGATGTTATGTTCTCACTTTAATATCTTATAATAATCAAGTAGCCGTGTTCCGTTATTACGCAATTTCACAAATGAAATAACGGTACACGTTCTATATGACTCTGTATAAAATAAGCTTTTTGTAACACATGCACGATTTTCGCCTTTTACGTACCTCAAGCGGGCTTAAGGTACCAGTTTTTTTTTACCGGCGTGCAAAAAAAAGGTGGCGGCGGGCAAAATAGTATATTATACTCCAAGAGGGAGAAGGAGGCCTTTTGCTCCCGCGTGCGGGCAGCAGAAGGCCTCCTCCCCCATGGAGCATACCATGCTTTTTACCATACATGTCTGATTTTCGCGTTTTTGGACTTAAAAATAGGGACTAATTGCCGTTTTTCGACTCGACACAAATCACTTGCTGAATCTGGAAATACATAATTTACAACAAATATTAAAATAAAAATAAATAGGTATTAATAAACAAAAAGATTTACTAAATGTCAAAGTAGAGGGAGTTAAAACTTTTTTGCTCTCACAACTGCGGGAGTTAAAACTCATTTGCTCCCGCATTGGCGNGATCAATCACGTGATCAATCACGTGATCGATTACGTAATCACGTAATCAATCACGTGATATTATCGATGAATTAATCATGTGATTAATCATTATAATTTCAAATTATAATTTTGCATTATTTCTGTATACACTCATCCACGGGCCAAAAATTCTATGAAATATTTATATAAGCTGCATCTTCTATAATAAACGATGTTTTCATCTTTAAAAATATCTTAATCGAAAGCAAATTTCCCGTTTTATATTTATAGCCAAATTGTTAAATTTATCGTAGCAAAGTTACACACGTTTAAAAAGAATATAATTTTTTACACATTTTGGCTAGAAATGGATGTATCTTGCGATTTAAGGCCTATGAAATAAAATTACGAGTGATCTACTTCTATTTTGGGATACCAGAACACATCTCTAAAAACTGCAACACTTTTTCGGTGACAGGTAGCTTTCCTTGAAAGTGTTTGCTTCGCAGTTACAGCTGTGACGTGTGCTATATGAGTCAAAATAGAAACTTGTCTGATCCAGATGAAAGTCTTGTCTTCCTCAAACATGTTTGCGCTGAAGTCGCTTTCACTCCCTAGTAGGTACCAGATGTTTGCTATTGGTTCGGCTGGACAACCAAGAGCGNATTGCTTTTTTTGTGGTGACGTCATTATTTTCATCAAAAAATTTAAACCTCAATATTTTAAATACCATAGAGTCTTCATAACCTCATATAACTATGGATTTTCTCAAAACAGTCTGAGCTTCAGTTATAAGGCTCATTATCAGCGAGTTATAAGGTTTAACAAAGATAATAATTTTTAGTTATACAGGGTATACAGGGTGAGAGACAAAGAATTTGAATCTTAATATCTTTTAAACTAATTGGTTTCATCAGCTGCAAAAAGATCAATCTTTTATCAATATTTCAACTTAATTAAAGGCTTTTTACTCCCGTAACCTTACGACATAGAAAACCTTTTTTTTTAGTTTTCGATTTTTAGCTCTAAAACTAATTAATAAAATGCCTTGAAATTTTTATAACAAGTAGATGTTATCGTTTTTTATAGTCTTGAATTTATCAAAACATTTGACAATTTAGTTTCTAAGATATGAATTTTAAAAAAAAAATCACATTTTTTATCATAACAATTAAACGGAACAGTCCATCTGGAAAATCTTTAAGGAAAAAGTAAGCAATTTTATGCTTTTTCAGGAACACTATTGCTGAATTTATTGTATACATTATATCATTTAAATAAAGCAAATATATTTTTTCAAGAACCGAAAAATGGCCTTAGAATGGCCATAAAATGGTCAAAATCATGAAAATATTTTTTTCCAAAAATCAAAATTAGAAAACATACATGCATGTCAAATTTTATTACGATCGGTTGCGTCGTTCCAAAATGATGACGGTATACATATATGTATACACACACAGCCATCCGAAGAAGAAACATTTTCTAAAATCGCATGATTCGAACTCTAATCACCTCCAAATGCGTTTCTTTGAAGTTTTAGCGTAACTGAAAATTTTACTTTTACAAAGCTTCTTCTTAGGAGGCAGCAAATGAAATATAATAAATGGTTAAAAAGACCACTTAGCCCTTGATTCACACCATAATTTTTGTAACGCACGAACTTATTTTCGTATTTTTTCACATGTGCGTATTAAGCAGGATGACGACCATTTTTTTAACGACAACCTCGTATTAAAGGACAAATTATTATAAATTTAATAAATTAATAATATAAATACATCAAAACCAAGATTATTTAAAACGCTGGAAAAAAGTACATTACCATACTAGTGGAATGAGTCGTACTTTACGGCACAGTTGTATAGAAGCGCCTGCGAGCAGCAAGTGAACTTAACGACGTTAAGTTCACTCGCTGCTCTCGAGCGCTTCTATACGCCGTGCTGTAAAGTACAACTTATTCCACTAGTATCGTAATGTACTATATTTCTATTGCTGAGAAAATTATATTTCTTTGTACAACCAATCAATTTAATGAAAAAATAAAATGCACGGTGATCAGGTTACGCCATTCTCAAATTCGGGATTAACACTCGGTAGTCAAACTTGTAGTCTAACAATCAAAAATCAAATATTCCCATTTAGTCATGGCAACCGGTATTGAGTATCTTCGTATGATAGTCAAGTTGAACATATACAATATCCTAGATGTGTTGATAAACCACATATGACATAATCAACGAATTTATCATTTTTAATCCAACTGAGCAAATTATGAAAAAAAAAAAAAATTAAAAATTGAAACATCATCAAACATTAAAAGCAAATAAAACGCTAAAGCCGTCCATTCGGGATTTGCCTGGCGCCCACGTTCTGGCACTCGACGTTTCCCCCACTATCGTTGTAATATTTTCATCGATTTTGCGCTTCTTAATGCACTTTTATTAATACAGATTTATATACATATGGGCTGCTCACAGATAAAACAAGTGGATTGTTTAGTTGTTTTAAATCCATGCAGAAATGACACATTTATTGCAACAGCAGTTCAAAATTACTTTTTGCTCAAAAATTGCTTAAATTTTTTTTATCATAAAATACACTATTGGTTTCTGCTGTATTACTCGTGGAAACAGCTTAAATAAGGCAAAATAAAAGTCATTTGTTAAAGCCGCTCTCAAAATCGAGATTGGAACTCGGTAGTCAAACTTAAAGTCTAACAATCAGAAATCAAATATTCCCGTTTAGACCTGGCATCCGGTATTGAGTATCTTCGTATGATAGTCAAGTTGAACGTTCACGATATCCTAGACGTGTTGATAAACCACATATGACATAATCATTGATTTTATCATTTTCAATTCAACTGAGCAAATTATGAAAAAAAAAAAAATCGAAACATCATCAAACATTAAAAGCAAATAACACGCTAAAGTCATCCATTCGGGATTTTACTGGCGCCGACGTTCTGGCACTCGATGTTTACCCCACTATCGTTGTAATATTTTCATCGATTTTGCGCTTCTTAATGCACTTTTATTAATACAGATTTATATACATATGGGCTGTTCACAGATAAAACAAGTGGATTGTGTAGTTGTTTTATATGCATGCAGTAATGAATCCTTTATTTTTACCTGCTAAAGCGCTTGAAAATTATTATTGCACAAAAAATGCTAAAAGTTTTCTTTCATGAAATACACCATTTGATTTCTGCCGTATAAGACGAAGATTTGGCACCAGGTGTTTCCCCCATTTTCGTCCTAATATTCTCGCCGGTTTAGCGCAACTAGGTAATTTTCTACGCTACTTTTAGGCATGAAAAAAGGCTCATTTCATACGCGTGTTAAGAAAAATTTATTAAATAGAAGCTGAGATATAAGCGATGCAGTTTTCAATCATGCAAGTATACAGGGTGAGAAGCAAAATTTTGAAGCTTAATATGTTTGAAACTAACTGGTATCATAAACAACCCAAATAAAGGGATCAAGATGCTTTATAATACTAACTAAATCCAAAATTTTGAATTGTTTATTGCCTTTTTACGCCAGTTATCGCGTCACGTAGAATAACAACTTTTTTCAGTTGTTGATGTTTTTCTCAGGATCTGTCCCATGAAATGACTTAAAATTGAACTGAAGTATAGTCCTAATAACTTTCAATAATCATGATTTTTTTTTAGAAAAATTCAAAATTTAGTTTTCGAGTTAAAATAATTTTAAAAATTTGCGCTTTATGGTATATAATAAAAAAACGGCGAACGATAATATAAATTTTCCGCAGTAATAAGATAGGTAATTTTATTTGCTTTTAGGTACATATATTAAGCAATGTACTATCATCCACTTTTCCAATAACTATTAGAAAAAACTGAAATCTCGAAACTGAAAAATCGATATAAAAAAATGGGTCCAGAAGATGTGAAAACGGACTATTATTCCGCTATGTACTAGTAAAAACAAAGAAAATGAGACTTAGTGGCTTAAAATACACTGAGTAGAAGCTGAGCTAGAGGCGATACAGACGAATATACACACACACATCCATACGGACATTATCTAAAAACTCTATTTTTCGTCTTAAAATGCCTCAAAACATATTTCCTACATGTTTTTATACAAACTTCAAAAATTACTATTACAAGCCTTCCTTAGGAAGGAAGCACAATTAAAAAAAGATAAAAAAAAGAAAAAAATTCTAGATAAAACTCTAACCTAAAAATCAAAACTTTAATTTGATTATATTCTGCTCTCGTGGTATAAAATATGTTTCGATAGTGTGAAAGGGTTTTTTACCTCATGTGACTTTGCTCGCTCGCTTCGCTCGTGCGAAAAACATTACATGAGTTAAATAATCACTCATCATTTTAATTTTGGGTGCTATTTGAGGCTATTTACAGATTAGCTATTTATAGATTATTTACAGATTTAGAAATTATTTACTTCGCCCTTTAATTCTCATCAATCTAAACACATATTTTGTGTGTTTTGAGGGTTTATAGTAGCTTAGGTCTGTGACTTAAGTAAATTCGCTATTACACATTGTAATAAAGAGCTATTTAAGTCATAGATAAGCGTGAACTAAGTGTGGTTTTAGGCCACGCAGTGCTATAAAATTATAATAAGCACACTCATTTATTATTAGCTTCAATTTTCAAAAAATAGTTACAAACATTTTAAATATTTGTTTCTTTTTTACCAATCTTTAGTGTTTAGAATAAAATTGTTTGGCTTAAAGTGAGCTTATTTTCTAGATAATTGTAATTTATATTTATTCCAGGATACTCTTTGATTTCTTTCACCATGCAATCAAAAACCGCATCTTTTGTTTTGATCCAGTAAACTCTAGCTATTTTGCTATAATCATCAATAAAAAAAAATATTTTTCCCCATTTAAACTAGCGGTTTTAAAACTGCAACACACATCCGTGTGTATAATCTCTAAAATATCATATGCTTTTACAAAAGATGTTAAAATGACTCTATCGGTCTATACGACCACAATTAATTTTGAAATAATAAGCTATGACACTGTTCATTCTCAAAATTTGAGATCTCTGAACAGGCATGTCCTTCAAAAATAAAATAAAAATCTCGGCGTTTCGTCCCACCGTCAGATTGGACTCCTCAGTAAGGATCTGACGGCTTCCTTAGACGCCTGTCGCCGTGTCGAGTCGCGGCCTTTAAGTAGCCCGAATCTCCGTTTTTTCTTTCGAGGGAGAGAAAAAGAAGACTTAGCCATCGTCAGGCGTCTAAGGAAGTCGTCAGATCCTTACTGAGGAGTCCAATCTGACGGTGGCAACAAATTTCTTTCTTTGTTACAAAGACATTCGATCTTCCACTTGATCGTTTTGATTATTCATTTCGGCTATTTAAATTTTATTCTTCACGTAGTCTGCCGTTTGATCTTCTTCTTTAAGAGTATATATTAAGTCACCAATGTAATTATATTGATTTGGTAGCGCGTTCAGCATGTAATTTAATTTTTCTTTCTCACTTATTTTAGCACCAGCACTTTTCAAATCGTTTACTGCCTTTTCAAAATTACTGCAAGAGGACGTCACATCACTGTATTTTTCCAGTTTCAACTTTTCTAATTTGTTTCTGCATACGATTTGCAAAGCCGTTCATTCTTTCAAGTACATGCCGTCTAATTTCTTTATTATTCTATAGGCTGTCGTTTCTTCAGAGACAAATTCTAATTGCCTATTTGAAGTCAAATGATAAATTATATTCGTGGCCTTTAAATCATTATCATACCAGGCCACTTTATCTTTTGTTTCATCTTTCTCTCTTGTTATTGTTTCTTGACATTTCTTTAATCTTAAAAACTCTTTTTTTTTTCTCCACATACTATAGTCCTCCCCGTTTAACACCGGTATAGTCAGATCTTTCTTCTCCATTTCTTTTTCTTCAACTTCATTTTCTTCAGTATTAAACTTTTCTTCGTGTTCAGATATTTTTTCTTCTTTGTTTTCAAGTGTAACTTCCGATGTCGTAGTCTCTATGCTATCAGCCATCAAACACGTGTTTCACTACTAAATTTTAATCCGTTTGCATTTTTTTTCAAGATTTTTCAAAATCTTTTGCTTCTATTTAATAGTCTTTTTATTCTAGTTTCTATTCTAGCTAATATTTTTCTTCCTTTGTTAAGCAATCATTTTCGATTCTTCGATTCGATTCTTCTTATTACGGAGTGCTATTCATTATCAAAATTAAATTCTTCTTTTTACTAACTATTAGTATTTTTATTCTCTCTTTTAGTCGTGATTAGATAAAGCTTAAGGAATCTAAGCGGCGTTTATGTGTAAGACAAAGAAAGTGGCATCTTCCTAATATAGATATTCCTAAATATTAAAAAACTAACAACTTCAAACGAAATTCACGCGTGTCATATTACTTCTCCAATTTGTATTTGTTTAGAATAATTTATGTATATGTTAGAGTCGCGCTCGAAAACGAACAGCCAAACAAAAGGCTAGAATTACAATCTCTTTTTAAATAAAATTTATTGTTGGATAAGCAAGTATAACTTTTTAAATTTGCAGTATTTTAACATTCTGGTTATATGTTTTGAGGGTTCTGATAATTCAAGTTATAATACGTTATTTTAAAATTTTTTGTTAACTGATTTTGTAACAATAATGACACTGAACATACTGTACAAAAATGCCCTACGCAAACGTATTTTACACAGATATTTTCTACACAATAATTAATTACACTCCACTGCAAAACCAGAGTTGTTGTTGTTGTAACAATGGTTATACGCTTGTGAAGAGTTGTGCAGTGGATTAAAATTATTTTTGTGTACAGAATGCTCGGTGTAGCAAAAATGAGGTCTTCTTCACAACACTACTTGCTGAAAAAGTATTTGAAAACCCATCTGCTTGAGCCTTTACGGATTAATTATGTTTAAAAAAACGTATTTAAATTGATATTGTTGAAATATTTTCATGAGAATTATCACAAACTCATTTTCTAAATCTAGTACACTAATCTTCACATTAGTATGATATTGAGATTTTAAATAACCTTGTCTATTTTGCTGTTTCAGAAAACGGTCCTCCTGAAGAAAACAGGAAGTTCGGATGGACGGAAGAACAAAAAGAAGCAGCATCAATATTTAATGCTAAATTAATAAATAATGAAACAGTTTCAACAGAAGAGATGAAAGCAGCTCAAAATCGAGCACCATGTCTAAAAGAAAAAACAATTGCTCAATTTAGGAGTTATCTTCATGCAATGAAACTGAAATTGCAAAACCCTACTACTCCACCAAATCGTAATACAATACCGAATTCAATATATTCCATTTTTGCAAAAACAAGATTGCTGTAAAGGAGGAAGACATTTTTAAAGCTTATGATGCGTTACCAAGTTTAAAAAGATATGCACCCATAGAAATTGAGAACCTGGTGAAGAAAGCAATAGCATATGACAGTAAATAATATGATGTAGTATATATATAATATATAGTACACAAAAAATACTCATAACTAAAATATACCGGAAGACTATATTACATTCTATAAAACGTGAAAAACGTTAAATTTAATATTTTCTACATTTAATATAAGTTCGAATGTAACCAAAGATTTTTAACACTATTAGATACTTAATTTATTAGAAAATGGTTTTTATTCGATCGTAGTCCTATTGATAGTATGGAGTACTTTCAATAAATAAAAATTCTCTTATCTGCATATATATGTATTTATAATAACCATATCAAAAATAACCTAAATTTAGTATCCTGTAAATGAATCTATCATCTATCATTTATAACGGTGTACTGGATGCAGTTGCTCAGTTTCCAGCTCCGCTATAATCAAGGTCCGTAGACCTCGTTACTCTCGAGAAAGAGAGTCGTCGGGATAGCACCTAGTGCTGAATAGGTTCCGGCCAGGCCAGTTATGCTGCGATCTCGTACATATGCGAGACGCAAGCCCGCGGAGGCGGCTGGGTCGGTGATGGAGCGAGGTACAAGTATACGCGTAGGAACATGCAAAATAACGACTGTCGAGATTGTTGAGGAACTGTCACAGCGTTTATTGACAAACTATATACAGGGCTTGCATGCGAGCAAGCGAGGTCGCAGGTACGAGGGAGGATAAGGAGAGCCCTGGCGAGTGTAGCGTGAGAGAGAGAGAGAGAGAGAGAGAGAGAGAGAGAGAGCTGGCACTTACAATTAGCCGGTATCGCCCTGATGTTCGCTGTCAGCAGTCGGAACCCAATCGGTGCAGTTCCGGATGCGGTAGCGAGACGCAATGTCGTATACACACGCACACTCACACACTTCAACTTTCACTCTCCTAACAGCTATCTCCCGAAAGCACCGAGCGTCTCGCGAGGAGTCAGTTCAAAGGTCGGATCGTATCTGGCGGCACGCGTCTCAGTCGCGTGTCGCCGAATTTTCTCTCTCTCTCTCCCTCTCTCTCCGCCTCTCTCGCGTCGTCCAGCGGCTCTCCCCGCCTTGCCAGCGCTGGTACCTGTAACAGTGTGAATTTAGTACAAGTCTTTCTTCTCGCGGCATGCTGAGCTTATGACATGCTAATATCGCCCGTCATACACCCCCCCTCCAGACGCTGGGTAACCGCCAGGTGTACCAGCTCTCACTCTATAAAACTCGCCAGCATGCAATAAAAATGTTAGTAAGGAAGGGTAAATAAATCAACATTGAGAGACGGAAAAATGTTTGAAGAGGCTTATTTATTGAAGGAAACTGTATTTAGAGAGAATGAAAAAAAAAAAATAGGAGAAAAGAGAGAAAAAAAAATTTTTGAAGAGCCTTAGGCCCTTATTCTAGGGTGTTTCTTCCCGCCGCTTGACGAGCGAGGCGCAGCAAATTCCCGTGGTTCCGGGCGTTCGGGCATTCTCTGCCCCTCTCCACACCTAGCATGCCGCAGATGTAGCACTGCGGTGCTTTCTCTCCCTTCAACAGCGCTAGGTTGAGCCTAGCGAGTCGCAGTTCTTCCAGGAGCTTGGGGGGAGGGTGACCGAGATGTCGCCGGTCCTCGTAGGCTTGGTTGAGCTCCTCAACCAAGCGGGTCCCCTCTTCGATGCGCTGCTGAAGCGCTTCCTTGGCCTCCTCGGCTGCGCGGCGCTTTTTCCTCCCCTCGACGTATTCTTGGCGGCGGCGTCTGATGTCGCGCTCGTCCGCCACTAGCTTCGGGTAGTTACCCGCGAGCGCACGGCCGTCCTCCCCGAACTTCTCCAGGAAGTCGTCGAGGGCCAAGAAGGCTTCCTCCTCGGCTTTGAGGGCTTCTCTCTTCAGCGCCCTGGCTTGCTCCAGCTGGTTCTTGGTGGCCTCCTAGGCCTCCTCGGGTGTTCTCGTGGGCGCTGGTGCGTTGGAGCCGTGGTCTGTCGAGGGGGTCTTTGCCGTAGTGGAGGGCGTAGCGCCCGCCGACGTGGTGCTGTCAGGAGTCGGTGGTAGAGGCAGATCCTCTATTTGAACCCAGCGGGTTCGGCCCCCCTCCACGACTCTGATCCAGCTGGGGTCTGACGCCATCATCTGCAAGGTCAATAAGAGGGAGTTCTAGGAAGTTTATGAGGATCTTTTGGACCGAGTACGGCGAGGGGACAGGACAGAAAGAGTCTCTCGCTTGTTCACGGAACCTTTTGGGCGACCTCGCTTTTTCAGGGGTACTACTAACGGGGTTACCTCCTCATTCTCGATACTAGGATGTGGTTCGCTAGTTCTCTTTCCGCGCGTGACTCTAGTTATCGCACGGTTAACAACGATGCGCGTCTTCCGCGGTCTACCTCGCTTACGTGGCGCTTCCACGTTTACAGACGTATTAGTCGAAGCCGGGGCAGCATCTTGTGGATTCGCAGTCGTCGTTGCGGTGTCTGTTGGTTCTTCGTCGCTCGATGGGTCTTCGTCGTCCTCATATTTCTTCAAATTGACTACATGTATCTTTTCGAACTTGTCACCTTTGTCGTTCTCGAGGGTGTACACATCTTGTCCAATTTTGGCCGTAATTCTGAATGGGCCAGCAAACTTCGGTGCGAGCTTCGCATTTATGCCTAATAGAGCGGACGAAAGAATGCGATTACGCTTCCAGACTAGGTCACCGACCTGATACTCGGATTGTCTGCGTCTCGCGTTATAGTAAGTTGCTTGTTTTTCAGAAGCTCTCTGTGCGTGTCTCGCTGTACGGACTTGCAGATCCAACAAACGTTGCATTCTATCTTCCCAGTCCTTGATGGCTTGTTCTTCTGCCTCTTCTTTCTTGAGAATCTCTTCTGCTCGGCGGCTGTTGTGGGGTGGCTCTAAGTGCCGTCCAAAATTTAGAAAGGCCTGACTAACACCTGTGGTCTCTTGGATAGCCGTGTTGTATGCAAACATTAGTTGGGGAATGTGTTTATCCCAGGACCTGTGTTCACCTTCGATAAACGTCGTAATCATTGTCTTGAAAGTGCGATTGACACGTTCTACCGGGTTGGCTTGAGCGTGATACGGTGGGATAGTTCGATGTTGTATCCTCAGTTCTTTAAGAAATTGGGCTAGCACCTTGTTTCGAAATTCTGTCCCGTTGTCAGATAAAAATACCTCGGGCACCCCGAAACGTAGAATAATACGTTCATTTAGGTTTTTCCGGGTCGTTTTTCCATCCGCCATGCGAATTGGGATGACTTCGATCCACTTCGTGAAAACATCTAAGAAGATGAGGATGTATTGGTAACCTTGAGTTGACCGGGGGAACGGACCCATAATGTCAGCGGCGACAATTTCCCAGGGTCCAGGGACTCTTCTCTGACCCATTAACCCAGCGGGTAACGCTTGTTCTACCTTGCACTGCTGGCAGACCGTGCAAGTACGAACAAAGTTACTTACATCTCTATACATTCCCTTCCAGTAGAAGTATCGTGCGATTCGCTCGTAAGTCTTGCGGCGGCCCAAGTGATCAGCCGTGGGCTCGCAGTGCGATTCCCGCATCGCTTCTACGGTCTTCTCTGGTGGCAAAACCATTTTCCATTCGTCCTGTTCGTCTAGGATATCGTCTAAGAGAGGATCAGGACGTAGATGATACAGTCTGCCCTCCGAAATCTTCCAGTTTGGATGATCGGTTGGGTTTTCCCTTACCTTGGCACACATGTCAGTATACCATGGGTCGTCTGTAAATTTTCCTCCTATACCGAGTGTGGCTAAGAGCGTATTCTCGTCTTCATCCTCGTACATTCGGGATAAGGCGTCTGGTACGCAATGTAATGAGCCCTTTCGATGGATGATCTCGAAATCATAGGCTTGCAATTCGAGAGCCCACCTAGCTAAGCGACCGTTGGGGTTACGCATATTACGCAGCCACTTCAGACTACTGTGGTCGGTAATAACTTGGAAGTGATAACCCTCAACATAGGCCCTAAATTTGCGTATCGCCCACAATACAGCCAAACATTCGCGTTCAGTGACAGAGTAATTCTCTCGGCTTTTGACAGGGTGCGGCTCGCAAAGCTTAACACGCGTTCTTCGCTATCATGGACTTGAGTTAACACTGCACCCAGGCCGGTGTCACTAGCATCCGTCTGAATCGTGAAAGTTTCGTCGAATGATGGACTATGTAGGATTGGAGCCGAGGCTATCAGCGTTTTAATTTGTAGGAACGCTTCTTGCTGCGATTCGCCCCAGTTATATCTCACGTCTTTCCTGGTTAACTGAGTGAGAGGATCGGCGAGTGTCGCAAAATTGTCCAGGAATTTTCTATACCAAGAGACCATCCCTAGGAACCTGCGGAGTTGTTTTAGTTGATCCGCTTGAGTACGACTCCTAACCAATGTAAATGGTCTTCGAACGTGTCGGTAGTGATAATAATATCATCCAGGTACGAAAAAGCATGAGGTTCCAACTTAGGCCCGATAATCTTATCGCTAAGCTGTTGGAACGTCGCAGGGCCACCAACCACGCCATAAGGAAGCCGGGTGAACTCAAAAAGTCCGAGTCCGGGCACCGTAAATGCCGTGAGGTGCATGTCTTCCTCCTTCATGGGGATCTGGTGGTAGGCACTACTCAAGTCGATCGTCGAGATGTAACGAGCATTCTGCAATTTGCTAAGGATGGAGTCCATGAATGGAAGCGGATACGCACTGGCCTTGGAAACGGCGTTGAGTTTACGATAGTCTATGCAAAACCGGTAGGATCCATTGGCTTTTCGCACCATGACTACGGGGCTCGACCATTCACTGTTCGACCGTCGAATTATTCCTGCTTCTAGCATTTCCAACACTTGCTTATCGATCTCCTCCTCAATCTTCTTCGACACGGGGTAGTACCTCTGCTTGATAGGTCGAGCGGAACCCACATCAATGGCGTGCATGATCAATGAAGTGCAGCCAAGTGGTTGTTCGTTCTCTGGTAGCCACCTATCCAGCAGTTCGTTTAAATGGTTACGCTGCCGCGGCGTAACATCAACTAGGCCAATGGCCGCCAGGGCATTACTCTCGCCGTCAGTGAGACTAGATAACTCCAGAGGGATAGTCTCCGACGTGCCCTCAATCTCTAGGACATTCTGACGAGGTCTAAGCGTGGCGCTAAATGTACGGATGAAATCCGTCCCTAAAATGCAGAAGGAATCAAGTTCGCTCATGATCATGACTTTCAGGACTTTTCGACGACCCTGTACGTCAAAGGGTAGGTCGACGTGACCATAAATCGGCACTAACTGGCCGTTAGCGAGCTTCGCTCCTGGTCCTTTATAGGGCGTAATAGTTTGTCCACAGGCCGAGGCAATCTGAATGCCGACCGGGCCAATGGCGGTGCGTGCAGCTCCAGAGTCGAACAAAGAGCGGACTCTGAACCCTGCAATTCCAACCTGCACCCACCAGCGACGGTGATCCTCCGGACTTAGATCTTCGGCCTTCAATGGCATGAGTGCGTCCTCGCTCTTTAAATCGAGCGATTCGCTAGAGGCCGTTGTTGCCTCGGGAGAAGTGTTGGCCTGACTCACTTCTTCCCTTGGTCTTTTCCCGACTTCTGGGAGCATTCTGGGCACGAACTTTTTACGTGTTGTGGCCAACTGCAACCATAGCATTTAACGTGGGGCTTATATGGCCCACGAGCCTTCTGGTCTTTATTGTGTTCACTATCCGGTTTACGTACCGTTCGTTTCGTTTTCTCCTCTACTACCTCTTCAATTGTCACGGTAGAGACACTTTTCGGCGTCGACTTCTTGCCGTTCTTCGGGTTGTTTCCACCCGCTGTGATGGCTTTCGGCTGTAGTTGCGATGGTAGCTGCTGAGAGGCAGCAATGCCCGCAAGGCCTAATTGGGCTAGGGCCTCCTTTACTGTCGTCGCGACTAGCGTGCTCTGGAGCGGGCTCGCTGGTTCGATGGGTTCTGTTACAGCGTTCACGCTAGGAGTTTTCGCAGTGGTGGCTGTTGGTGTTGCCGGCTTTTCCTTATAGGCGACATGCGGTAGCAGGCTACGTTCCGGTGGAGGTGGCGGCTTGTAGTTGTCTCGATCGTGAACCAACTTCTCGGCGTCCCTCGCTAACGTAACTAGGGCGTCTAAGTCTGTGACGTCTTTACGTGGTACAATCATCTTGATTTCTGGCAGCATATTGTCATAAATCATCTTCAATTGTACGTCTACCGGTGGAGGTTTATCTAACCTGCTGAGGATCGTCAGTACTGCGAAGATGTGTTCCCTCACTGACTCCTTTTTCCCTTGGGTACGCGCTTGGGCTTCGGCTAACAGCTGCATTTGGATGTCCTGATCGACTCCGTAACTTCGCCTTGCAGCTTTGCAGAAATCTGTCCATGTACACCAAGTGTGTCGCAGTTGTCTATACCAGATTAGTGCTGGCCCCGTTAATACATGCAACATAGCATTCAGCGAATCGGTGTCGTCTAGATGAGATGACATTCTGCATTCGTCGACTCTCTGTAGGAACTCTTCGATGCAAGTGTCTTGGCTGCCATCAAACTTTATTTTCCATTCTCGGGCGATTTTTCCGATGTCTTTACGTGATTGTGATGTCCACGTAGGAGTGGGTGTGCAGTTGAACGGATTCGTTTGCGTGGCGTCAAATGGCCAAAAAGGATTCGTGTTATTAGCGTATAGTGTTTCCCCAGGCTTGAGGAATGGATTGTTATTACCAATCGGTGATCCGCCCCTCCCCTTAGACTCTTGATAGTCTGGAGTGTTACTCTGCCTTCTGAATGGATTTTGCCTAGTCTGATAGTTCTGTGTACCGTCTAAATTAATTATCCACGGGTTTTCGCTTGCGTATCGCGTACTATGCGCGTCAGGTTCAGGGTGTTGAATATCCAGCGTCTCTTGAAATCGAACTTTCCTACTATCAGCTGGCGTCGTCGGGGTGTACGAATTACTGGATTCAGCCATGTCTAAAATAACTTGTTCCAGCTGTTCTAGTTGTTGTCGTAAAGTTTCCTTCTCTTTGACGTCTGCGATGCGCGTTCTAATCAGTTGTTCGTTTTGTTGCCTGAGGTACTCTTCGTTTCTCTGAGCATTATTTGAGTACGTTACTTGCGTATTCGCTTGCCTTGTTCCTTGTGCTTGCGTTGTTATTGTGCTGGTACTTGTCGTTGCCGCTGTGCTGTTGCTAGTCGGCAACACAGTTGTACCCGTTCGCGTTATGCTTGACAGTTGTGGATTATTAATCAGA
>JAZHPH010000873.1:0-18958 GCA_037356405.1 Nasonia oneida | reverse complement strand
AAAAAAAAAACCAAACCAAAACCAATAGGGACTTAAAGGTGGGAACGTGGAATGTGCGCAGTTTATACAGAGCAAGCGCGTACCAGGAAATCTTAAAAGAAGCTGGCGAGCGCGAATTAAATTTAGTAGCAATACAAGAAACTCGGTGGCAAGATAGCAGGATTTTAGCAAAAGATAACTTCACCTTTATATTCGGGGGCGCGAGCGGACACTCCTTAGGTACCAGATTTCTGGTTAGCAAAAGAATTATACACGCTGTTAAAAGTTTCAAATTCGTGAACGACAGACTCTCGTATATCATCATCGAAGGAGCGTGGTACAATTACGTGGTTATTAACGTACATTGTCCTACGGAGGACAAAGAGGAAGAGGTAAAGGATCTTTATTACGAAGCTTTAGAATAATTATTCGACCAATTCGCGTCTTACGACACCAAAATAGTAGTGGGGAAATTCAACGCTAAAATAGGTAAAGAGGAAATGTTTAGGCCCACTATAGGCAAGGAAGGTCTGCACGAAACCAGCAACGATAACGGTATTAGAGTCATAAATTTCGCGGCGGCAAAAGATCTTATAGTAAAAACTACGTGCTTTAAGCACAAGGATATACACAAAGCAACGTGGACATCGCCGGACGGAGCCACGCAAAATCAAATCGATCACTTCCTTATCGATAAGAGGCGCCACACAAATGTACTTGACGTAAGAGCCTATAGGGGGGCGGATTGCGACTCGGATCATTTTCTAGTAGTGGCCAAATTAAGAGCCGAATTAGTAGCCGGGCAAAGTAGTAAACGGGCGAACAAAGTAGAAACCTTCGACATTGAAAAGCTACGAAACGGGGTAGAGCGAATTCAGTATCAAGTAGAAATAAGTAACCGGTTTCAGGTTCTCGAGGACACAGATGCACAGACGGAGGTAGATGACGACCCAAACAGTCTATGGGGGGCTATCGAAAGAACGGTAAAAGAGGCCGCGAACAAAGTGCTAGGTAAAAAGAAAAAGCCAAAGAGCAAACCATGGTTTGACGAAGAGTGCGAACTCTGGTTTGAAAGGCGCAAAAAGGCTTAAGTAGACACCGTTCACAATGGAAACGATAGGACCGTAGAAGAGTACCACGAAATAAGAAAGCAAGTGGGTGTGATTTACAGAAACAAAAAGCGCGAGTACCAAAAGAGCGAGATTAGAAAAATAGAAACTAACAGTAAGGAAAATAATCCGCGCGAGTTGTACAAAGGAATCAACGCTATTAGGAAGGGTTTCCAGAGTAAATCGCAATTAATGAAAGATGAGGGCGGGAATCTCGTTACAAGCGAAAATGAACTGCTAAAGCTGTGGAAAGGATATTTTGATAAGTTACTAAACGTACATGAAAACTGCGAGGAAACGGGAGATGAAATCCACACTGCTGAACTCCATATGGAAGAACCGACCTACAAAGAAGTAGAAGCCGCGATCACAAAACTAAAAAACAATAAGGCCGCGGGAAACGATTCTATACCAGCTGAACTACTTAAATATGGGGGCACCGCGCTTACATTCAGAATTTTTGAACTAGTATGTGCTATTTGGAAAAATGAAACGATACCGGAAAACTGGAAAGAATCCATCATCATACCGATTTTCAAAAAGGGAGATAAGACAGATTGCAATAACTACCGGGGAATCTCACTTTTAGCTACCTGCTACAAAGTTCTATCAAACGTAATACAGGCCAGACTCACGCCCTTCGCGGAAGATATAATAGGAGAGTATCAGTGTGGATTCCGGCGTAACAGGTCGACGAGCGATCAAATGTTTACTATAAGACAGTTGTTAGAGAAAAAATGGGAACATTGCGAAACAATACACCAACTATTTATAGACTTTAAAAAAGCGTACGACTCTATCAAACGAAGCAAAATGTATCAAATCCTTGTGCTCCTCGGAGTACCAAAAAAATCGGGAGGGAGGGTGGGCAATGGATGGGGTTGGCACAAAATAGAGATACGTGGAAGGCTTGCGTAGATGAGGCGATGAACTTTCGAGTTCGAAATGCCACTTAAAAAAAAAAAAAAAAAAAAATGTTAGAAAATTTCAAAGCTGCTGCTGATGCTGGACATATTATCTATGATATAGATTTACAGAAATGGGCCCTGCAAGCCCAAACGGATATTGGTCATCAAGATTTTCGTTTCAAAGCATCAAAACATTGGGTAAAAAATTTTAAGAGAACCCATAGAATTGTTGGAAGAAAAATTAATAAATTTATTACCAAAAAAAAAACAATAGAAGGAGCAGATTATTTACAAAAAAAAGCTGATGAATTTGTCATTGAAGTGAAAAATCTTATTAAAGAAAAAGGAATAGAAAATGTTTATAATTCAAATCAAACTGGATTTGAATTAGAAGTCCATTCTGGCCGTACATTAGCAATCGAAGGGGAAAGTCAAGTAGAATGCTTGGTGCAATCTGTAGCTTCTACGACTCATAGTTATACAATACAACCAACAATATCTGGTGATGGTGGACTTCTTTCCCCTCTTTTTATCGTTCTTAAAGAAGAAACTGGTAAATTTGGGCCAGTTGTATCATAAGAGTTGTTCAGACCAGCTAACATTTATGCAATGGCTTCTAAATCAGGAAAATTAACTTTAGGAATTATTTCATATTAGGCGTATTCGAATAATTATGATACTATTTTGGATTCATAAGGCATCCTGTGTTATTATTAGTGATCATTTTTTTGTTTTAATTTGTATTCTATTAAAAATTACTAAAATTTGAAATTTGTCTGATTTTAGATCATTTTAAAACATGGCTCAGAGAAGTATATTTTCCGATTGTTGGTTTATCAAGTGTACTTTTGGTAGACTCATGGACTGGGCACTGTCCTTCAGCCGTAGAAGAAGTAAAACCAACTAATAAAGAAATAACTTTAAAAATAATTCCAAAAGGAACTACAGGCAAAATGCAACCGCTAGATGCTTTTGGATTTAGGGTTTGGAAAAATTATGTAAGACACTTTTCGGACAGCATGATATTGATGAATGAAGAATTGAATCTTCATTTAAGAAACAATATCATTAAACTTCAATCTTTAGTGCACAATCAACTATCTTCTCCGAGATACATAAATCTGTTTAAATATTCATGGTATAAAAGTGGTTACACGGATGTTCATCCTGAAAATTTTGAAAATCCAGTAAATTTTGCTTTTAGATCACAATCTAATATACTTTGTGAAATTGCAGGGTGCTCTAATGTCGCAATTGTTCGATGTTCATGGTGTAAAAAATCTTAATGTTTGAAACACTTTTTTGATGATTATTGTTCTACTTATGATCCTTGATAACAATTAAGAAAATTATGTAATTTTCAATTACCGATGTATTACACATAAATTGCATGATCTAAATAATTGTAATATTATAAGTTTGTAGAATGTATTCGAAATAAAATTTATTACACAAGAGTTCAAAATTTTAATTTATTTCAAACCTGCAATAATTCATTGTAAAATGAAATGATTTTCATCGATATTCAATGTTGTTTTATTAAAAATTAAAAAATATACAATAAATGTGTAAATCTACAAATAAATTTAAAAAATTTAAATATAATTCAAGAATATAATCTTTTATTTAAGGATAAAATAAAAAAATAACCTCAAGAGTAAAACAATCAAGAAACAAATTTTTCTTCGTAAATCTCGAAACACGTCAACTTCAATTTCTTATTTTCTTGATGATAGTGCAATTTTCAACCAAATCTAGCCGATTTGATCAATTTTATATTGAAAAAATAGCAAAAAATTGCACATTTACCCCTAAAAAGAACAGGGGTTGACACCCTTCGGGGTAAAAGTTGTGCCTACAGTAGCGTCTTTTTATAATAAAGAATTTAGCGTTGGTTTTATTTAAAAACTCTAAATAGTTTTTGAGATATTAGAAAAAACCTGTTTTTGGGGGTAAACTTCAAGGGTGATTTTCACCCCTTAAATTGACGAGTTAGCACGTAAGAAAAAACACGTGTCTAATATTTTCTCGAGTACTACAACATATCACAAAATGATCAAATTCGGTGAGGTACACCTGGGGACCCTTCCTTGTTAGATAATAAGCTATTTGCTCTATAATTAAATAAGGAATACACTCGAATGTTATTTCTTGTAGTCTTTCCTCATGTTCTTTCCATATTATTCTTTTATTAATGATTTTTTGTATAGCTTGTGTGATCTGAGAGCCGTATATAGGAAATTGGTAGAGATAAATCTCCGCTTCACGGTTTTGGAATGCACATGTTTTAGCAATATGCAAAAACGAGTTGGTAGGCCGCTCTATCAATTGTTTAAAAGTGACTCCCGCGATAAAATTCTGTCTTGAGATTTGTTGCCATTCGAGACATGCTTTTTCATATTTGTCATATAATGTAGGGTAACATTCTTTTAACGTTAATTCATCTTCTATATTAATATTTTGATTTTCTACCTTTCTTCTTGCTAACAATGGAATAAAAATTTTCGGCGTGTTTCATGACAAGAGTTGAGTGTATATAAAATATACATTTTTCTCGATAGGATAAAGTGAAGCTCCTCGTAATAAAACCTCATATTCTGGCAGCCGTCTATCTTAAATGCCCATGTTAGAGCGGTTTCACCGAAGGATGATACTTCGTTTATATCACATTCTCCTGTTTCCAAAATCATTTCGACTGCTTGTATTGTACCCAATCTTACTGCTATGTGTAGGGCATTTTCTCCTTTACTCAATGTAGCTTTTAAACTGGCTTTATACTTGATTAATATTATTAGTGCTTCATTATTCTGATGCATAATAGTGCCTACTATAGGCCATCTTTTATTTCGCGATAATGAATTGACATTGTACCCCTTTTTTAATAGTAATTCAACGTTTTTGCCGGAATAAGGATGCGGAGCAGTGGCCGGTTTTTCGAGTAAATATTCACTTATACAAGAATTATGAGTGTTTTGTTTATAATTTAATAATAATTCTAATATTTCGGGCTTAGTTCTAGTGGCTCTTTCTAAAGGCGTTTGATCGAAATGATTTATTATGTTTGGGTCGGCGCCAGCTTCCACTAGTAATTGAATAACTGGCATGTTACCTCTATCAACAGCATACATTAATGCAGTTGACCCGAAGGTATTCTTTGTATTGGCGTTTACACCGGCTTTTAATAATAGACGTAAATAGTCTAAATTTTCACATTCCATTGCTCTTTCTAGAAGTTCATGTCCTTCGTACATTAATAGATATTTACTTGCCCCCTTATTTAATTGCGTAAAGATATCGATACGTCTGTATAAAATGGCTACTCTGAGCATGGACCCTTGTTCCTTTTCGCAACGTATCGACCAATCTATCGGAAGTTGTAATATTCTTTTAATAATTTCTTTGTGATGCTCTTAGATAGCTAATATTAAAACCATGTCTAAACTAGTATCTTCGAGTCTAGAATAGTATTTTAAACAGGCTTCTATGATGAATGGTTTATTATTCAATAGCGCTTGCCGTATGATACTAGTCACTTCTATCGGTTGCAGAACCAGGGACCATTTGTAGATTAAATCTCGTGCTTCGTGTTCGCATGCTCGTTCTAATTTTATCTTGACGTCTAGTATTCTTTCATTTCGATTAGGTGTTATTTTTAACAGTACTTTGTTGATCCATCTCTAGTAGTAGACAGCCATCATCGAAACTGTGAGACAATAAGGAAGAAACTAATCACTATTTTGTTCTTGGCTCAATTAAATTAGTATTATTCTTAAGATTTTATGATTAATTATGATTAATACGGATGTAGTTTATGCAAAATATAACAATTTTTCCTTTCGAACTTCTAGCTTTCTTTTCCGATATTGAGTTCTCTTTGTTTTTTTCTTTTTATAGAAAATGAAATTTCGTGAGGCATCTAATTTTTCTCCGTGTTGTTATTAATTATTGTTATTGTTAAATGAGCCCCCACTTCCTCCTTCCTTTTGCAATATGTTAACACGATTATATCCCTTATCTGATAAAATTTTCAATTAGACTTCTCAGTATGTAATTTGTTTATTTATTGTTTTGATCCCGATGTAAGCTCGTAGTGTTACTTGGGGATCCTTTCTTTGTGTGAAGAGGGGTTTCTCTCTGGTTTTCATCCTTCTGATTCCACTTCTCGCGATGTCTTCTAATTTCACTTCTCGTGATGTCTGGAAAATTTCCGCTTTTCTCGCTATGGCATGGGTGCATTCTATTTTCTACGATCAGTCGGTTAACATCCTTCGAACGGTTCGGTCCTCTTGCTCTCTAGTTTTGAGTTTGTTCGTTACTGTCGATTTTATAATACTGTTGTTTGATATCTTTGATTTTTTTTTCTTTTCTTATTTGTTCTTGACAATTTATTGAAAAGAAGAATTTACGCGGATCGTGTCAGTATCTAATAATTCGATTCGAGCGAAATAATCGAATTTAGTGAAAAATACAGTGATTCCTTAGCATTAAACGTGTGGAATAAAGGCTATGGCTTTACGTGAATCTGAGTGTCCTTGCAACTTTTGCATCGAAAATAGAACGAAAGAGCTCTTTCCGACTTACGAGGAGGAATTGGTAAGTTTTTCCTGATTCTTGATTATAAGAAATAAATTTTTTTATGAACTCTCGCTTTTCTTTATACCTCGATTTTCCTTTGGCTGTTGTTTAGGTTACGCCCAGGATTCCTTGTGTAGCGGGGAAACAACCCACTTGGTGTCATCGGCCTTGTCCGGGGATTGATATGCTATGCGTAGTATGCCACCAATCTCAATCGGAGGCAACGAGAGTGAGAGTTCATCCTACTCACAGGTAGGAAAAACTATATTTTATTTCTTTCTGTTATTCATATTTCGTTATAGTTTAATAATTTACATATATATTTTCTTTTTTTTGTTTCAGTATTCTTATCCTATTTGCGTGCTGTCGGACGGTCGCTCTCCTCTTGGCTTGGTCCCGAATCTTTGGGTTCCATGCCATATACCTTGTGTCAACTGCCCGAACAAGAGACACGGAAAGTGTGAGATTTGCGGCTTAAGTTTGGATCAGACCTTTGAGAAAATCAGATGGGAGAATTATGGCGTAAGTAATTCTAAAATTTTTGTTATCCTTCTTCTCATGAAATTCTTGTTTGTACTCATTTTTGACTATTTTTATTTTATTTATTTTAGTGTTGGATCCCACGTTTTGAGTTTGTAGAGCAGCCGTACTTTCTTCGAGATAATCTTATACAATGGCGACGTAAACAATTGACTTTGGGTTCTTTCGTTGCTACTGGATGGGGTAAATCTCGTCAGCATCGACGCCCATTTTATTTGCGTGATGAAAATCATGATTTGATGTGAAAAGGGCAAACATTTTTTTTCTTTCCGTGCGTTTTTATATATGACGTTTATATGCTACTTTTGGTTAGAGATTAATACATGAAGTAATCACGACACGTGATATATTGTATTTCGATTTCACTATACTCTAATATAATTATAATCAAATAAATCTTGAAATTTTCCTTCATACATTCTTTCTGTCTTTCCTTGTTTTTCATCGTTCTTTACCCTTGTCCTTTCACTCTATAGTCCTTATTTTATTCACATTATAATTAGAAAATATTTTAGTAAAATGTTTTTCTTAAAGACAAGAAAATTTTTTTTTTCATTAGTTTTCTTTTTGAAGAAAAATTATCAGTAGATAGGCTATAGGCATACCAAAACATATGCATACTAAAACACCCCCTCTCCTCTCAGAGTGTTTTGGTTATAGCGTTCTTTCAATCCCTTCCCTTGCATAAGCGATTCAAAGTTTTCTCACCGCCTACAAATGCTATTGGCTGCTTGTGGGACCACCCCTAATTTTAAGTCCCAATTAGCTTTCCCATAAAAGCTAGGCAGTTTTCCTTCCAGATATCCGCTTTTAGCGATTGACAAGTGACGTAGAGACAATGGTCACAAAAATGCACTCAGACCGATAAGCCTGCAGAGAACCCGAAGATGAACATGAGCTGATAGGACTAGAGAACGACAAAAAAAAATACTTATAGTGATTGACGAGTAATTCACCAGAGGTATTCACCAAGACCGATGGGTTTCATGATAGTCATTTTTGGCTGGAGATGCCTTTTCTTTTGTTGCGCTACCTGCAGAGAGAGAGGAGATTAACAAAACGTTGTACTGACTTTGACGAATTTCCTCCTAGAGGCCTGCAGGAAATCCCCCCAAAAACGATGCAAAGGCACCGAAAAGTTTTATGAAGATACCCGCTCCTTTTTTTGAAGTGAATACTTCTATAGGCTCGTTAGGTACACATTTTTGCCGGGGAGTGAATCGAGAAAAAACCGACCGTTACGCAGCTACCGAACGCCAGGAGGGGAAGCAGGAGAAACTCTCTTTCTCTCACTCTCCCCTCCACCGCGCTCTCCTTACCGCATCTTTGCGTTGGCTTTCGGCGCTCTCAGCGTTCTCTATACACTATACTTCTCTACTACACGCTATATTCTGGATAATGCTATCCCGCGTCCCCATGCGCTCGGCTTTCTCTACCTAGCATAAACTGAAATAATGCTATCCCGCGTGCTGAAATATGTTCTGCTCGCTGAGTTTTAGAAGACGGTCAAATATGTATCATGGCTGCGATTTACATTTCACCCAATCAAAGTATTACAGACATAATTCAATTTATCCATAGATCACTACTTGTATGCACTCAAGTAGGATCATGGGAGCTTGGTATAAATAACCATGAAATGCCAATGATTTTAGCAGGAGATTTTAATGTTAAGTTTGCTGACGAAAGTGCACAACCATTAATTACATTCCTCAAAGATAATTTTCAATCAGACATGAATAATGATGCGCAACAATCAACTACTAAGTATGGCACAACACTACATGCAGTATTTTCAAGATTTTTATATAAAATCGATTCTAAAACGTTTATATCATACTTTAGTTACCACAAACCAATTGTTTCTTTTATTGAATTAAAAAATGAATATACCTGTGATTCTACGATAGATAAATAAAGTTTGTGAGAAATAAAATAATGTATGAATGACGATAAACATATTTTTATTATTTCACCCGAAGTCTACAACTTCAGTATTCACTTCTATCGGCTGTCCCCGAGACAGCCACATTTTTTCGTTTCGCTAGCAGTGGACGAAAATGCGTGAGTGTTGCGAGTGGTGAGAAAAGGAGCTTAGCAAATCAGAGGATTTTCGGCAAAATAATGAAAAGTGTGCTCCGGTCTTCGAGTATAAATAACCCCTCAAGATACACCGGAGTCAATCACAGGTTTCCTTGCAAGCTGTCAAGAAAATGTCTTCAAAAAAAAGTTCATCAATGCAGCTTTCTCGGAGCCGACGAAGTCTACAAGATGCCCAGGAGCGTATACGTTAGTTGATCGCCGGCAGCTGAGCAGCCTCGGCGATCCCCAGCTGTTGACCCGCCGCGGCGATCGCCGGCAGCTGTCCCGCCTCATCGATCTCCGACGGCTGACCTGCCTCAACGATCCCCGGCAGCTGACTCGCCGCAGCAATCCCAGGCTGCTAACTCGTCTGGACGATCCTCAATGGCTGAGCAACCTCGGCAATCCTCGGCGACTCGAAGAAGACGGGCTTGCTCGAGCTCTAGTTCGAGCTCCAGTTCAAGCGGAACATCATCCAGTTGCGCATCGTGCAAATCCGTTAAAAGTATACGCAATCTCAAGCGGATTCCTAAGATTACGTCTTCGAATATGAAGGTAAAGATGTTACATTTATTCTAAAAATGATATAACTTTATTTTAAAAAAATAATAATGCCAATTTGTTTTCTTATTTTTACAGAACAAGAAGGCAACGAGCAGAAGAAGAAGAAGGCAGGAGAGAGAGAGAGACGACACAAAACCAGGAACATCTACAATGACTTCAGGTAAAAATGCTTTAACAGTAAACTAGATTTATTTTGTATTATTTTTTATACAATAAATTTATTTTTTTGTTGGTTTAATTTTTTCAGAGGTTACGAGACCAGTACCGAGATGTGGTATTTTACAATTGAAAAGGATAGACAGTAAGCAACAACAACAGAAGCAACAGCAATAGCAGCAACAATAGCAACACAAACGGCAACAACAGCCACAACAACAGTAACATTAGCAGCAACAGCTGCAACAGCAGCTCAACAACAGTAATAACGGCTCAACAACAGCAACAGTCGCAGTAACAGCAGCATCAACAACAGCAACAGTAGCAACAACAGCCGCATCAACAATAGCAACAGCAGCAGCAACAACAGCAACAGCACGAGCAACAACAGCAGCAGCTGCAACCACAGCCGCAGCGATCACAGCAACAACAACGCATTTTACCGAGTATTATAGATGATTAACATAAATAAAATTTACAAAAATTATAAAAAAAAATAAATTAAAACGCATGCGCGTCAGCTCCGGGTAACCTACGACGGACATTGGCGGGAATTTTCCCAAATTCAAAGTTTTATTTAACGATAGGTGTACGAAATTTTTAGAAAAGTTGAAAAATATTTCAGAACATTTAGGTATGATTTTTAAATTGAATTACTGTCTCTTTGTCTTCGTTTTAGTGTAAGTAAATAAATAAAGTAATCTAATAATGACTACGTGTGAATAAGAGGTGATGACAAATTGCAATCCCTTTTCAAATTAATAATACAAGTTTTCATAATTTTTATTTTTATAATAAATTAACAACTGTGTTCAAGATTTTTTGAACAGTTAAAAAATAATCGTAAGAATTTTAATTTTTATAAAAAAATCATTAAAATTGCTGAGCGCGAGTTCTTGACTCAAGAAGAAAGCCACGGACCTAGAAAAAGATCATGCATACATGGTGACTGCGCTCAAGGAAGTAAAGACGAGATTCGGCACGAAGATCGTGGCCGAGATCGATGACAGCTTTCAAATATTTCTTCCAGAAAAGATCTCATCAGCAATCTTGAAAGATCAAGGACTTTTCTATAATCTCTCTAACACAGCAAATAAACTTAGTTTATTTATAACATATCAGGGTGGAACTTCTTTTAAGTTCACCACATGCTAAAATAATGAAATACAAAGACTGATAATTGTTAAATACTATTTATTTATTTGTTCAAACTTGTGTGCAATTTACATGAATAAATACATTATTAAATATAATAACAATTACTTTCTTATTTATTTGAATCTTGAATAATTCATACAATCTCATTTTTATCTATCAAACTATTATGTTTATCACTAAATCCTAACCATTTAACATATACGCGTTTACCACTTTTCTTTAAAACTTTTTCTACTAAATAAATTTCCGGATATATAGTTTTATGAATTTCCGTTTCATAAAAGCCGCCGGAGACGGGTTTATCATAATAATCTTTGAGATGGTAAGTTACTGGATCTGTTTTTACAACTCGCGTTATTGTGAAAATTTCCGTTGACCAGTTTGGCGTGTAACCTTGTTCAAAAACATTTTTTATCTTACTTTATCTCCTACTTTAAATTTCGGTTTTTTCACTGGCGACTTTTCATTTGGAAAACGTCTCTTGACTTCTCGCTCATTTGCTTGTGTAACATTTTCAGGCTCGATTCCTGTTGTCCGATGTTTTCTCGAATTATATGCTTTGAGCAAGTTAGGTAGAATATCCAACCATTTATAGCTTCCTGGTTTGCTGAATTCTGTCGACATTGCATTTTTTAACGTTCTATTGAATCGTTCGCATATACTTGCATGAAGATTACTATGTGAAGAGTATAAGTGTATATTGTGCTTCTTCATAAGTTTTTGAAAAATTGAATTGTAAAATTCTTTTCCTTGGTCAGTTTGTAGATTCTTCGGTACACGTCCTTCTTTCAGTATTGACTTCATAGCTGTAGTAACATCATTACCACTCTTTGACTTGACTGGCACGGCCCATGCATACTTTGAAAATATATCTATGACAGTGAGTAAGTAATGAAAACCTTTGTTTTCTTTAGAATATGGTATCATTTCTACAAGATCAGCTTGCCAAGTCTCGTCTATTCCACGTATGTCATATTTTCTTCTCTTGTATCGCCGACGTGCTGGCTTATGCAGCTTTTCAGCTACTCTATGACGTTCCATCTTCGTTTACAGTAGATGAAAATCCATCTGGAAATTCGTCTATACGAACTTTTAATTGTTTATTCACTTCTTCAATTATATAATCAACACCAGAGTAATTGCGAAGAGTTGTACTATAAAGATAACGCAATTTTGCATCCACTTCCAATTGATGTTTTTCAACTTGCTGCTTGTATTCTTCTATAACTTCACCAATTCCAGAAATTTTAGCAGCTATATAATTTATTTCAGTTTGTAGAATAACTTTCAGTGATTGCAAGGTGATTGCATCGTTTGGCTGATTGGGCGGTCCTAGGTTGCAAAGTCGCTTGTTTTCTAAATCAGAATCACCGTCCGGTAAAATGCCTGGAGGAAAAATTGAAACCAATTCCTGGAGGACCACGACTCACTTGCGAGCCCTCATGTTTTCTTCCAAACACATCGAGACTCATGGTAGTACTGATGCAAAGAAGAAAGTTGTGTGTCAATGTATATGCCCAGCTTTACGTAATTCCTCAATAATTGACTGGATTTCATTGTCGTGATTATTATTTCCAGCTGATCGTTCGGCAATCAATAATCGAAGTCTCTCAGTAAGCTCGTTTGGATCATCCCAGTAGACGAGATCAATGGAAGAACTTTTCTTAGCTATTATATATTTAGGTATGAGTCCTCCTCCGCTGCTACTGTACTTTTTACGTGGTGTGCTGCGGAACATTGGTGCTAAAATATTCTTATATTTATTACTTCTCGACATACGTATAGATTCATCTTTGCTGAATTTTTGCCGATGAGCATTTGTTGCTTCCCGAATCTTGCGATAATTTGCACGATCTGATGAGCTCCGAAGAAGATCATCTGGATATTTTTTAAATAGCAATTCCATTAGTCCACTCGTTTTAGGATAACTTTCATTTCTGACTTTGACATATTTATCATCAAATTCAATTTCTGAATCACCAATCATATACACTTCATCAACCTTTCGCACTCCGTATATATTATCAATCATTCTACGGCTTTTATCTAGCAATGATAAAAAGTCTTCAGCTGATTCATTTATTCCACTCGCAGATCTAAATGTAGAATTGGTTATTGTGTCAAAAGCATCATCATCATCATATTCATAAACAGTATAATCCAATAAACTTGATTTATTGTTCTTATTTTGATCGTTGAGATAGAATAAGATTTTTTACTGTTGTTTTGATCCAAAATGTGATTGGACGGTTGCTGTAGTGGGCTTTAACTTTTCATCTCAACAAGTTTCTCAAGTGGTGTGATGACTGGTTTTAGAGTATCACCGATGACTTTTTCAAAATCATCTTTCTCCTGTTTTAATAAAGTGTATTTTTTCTTAATAGCATCACGAGCTCGCAAGAGCTCACTATGAACATTCTTCTCTTTCGTGAAGTCTGACATGCTGACGTGGCGATGTCTACAACTGAACTGTAAGTTTGAGACTCATAATTCCTTTTTTATTGCAAAACAATCAAATCCTTTTCTGTATCTACCCTCATTCATCGGTCTATCTTTGTCAATAACGATGAATCAATATTTATCATTCTTCCAACATTCAGAACAAAGATTCCGAAATTCGTTGAAAGTTAAATCGGTATTCACATGATCTTCATATATGTCGATAAATTACTAACAAATTGACATTATCTCTAATGAGATGTTTTCCTATATGAGCATAAGATTGACATAGATAGAAGCTATCTACACTCTTATGTCTCCCCATACAGAAGAATGCTCTGACGTTATCCTGCTTCTCACATGCCACATCATCAAAAATCATTATTGAATTTGGAAGGGCTTCATCTGGAGATACTACAGATTCATGCTCACTGAACGGAAGATATGATACTCCTTCAATCGGATCCAAGAAATTTTTGCGAAATTGATACTTTGGCTGATTCAAGGATTTAGAGTATACATACAAATTCTCAAACCTAAGACCATTGGGGTGTGTAATTAAAGCCAATAAACTATTTGTTTTTCCACAGTTTGATGGACCACAAAATACTGCTCGTATACTATGTGGCAGTAATTCCCCATGACGCTTCTTTATCTTCTCTTTTCCAAAATCAAAATTTGTGACAGGGAGTTTGACGCTCTGCTCGGTAAAATACATGTTCACACAACAGAGTCAGATTCAACATTGAGCTCTCGAAATATAAACGCTCGTTTTATACCATGAACGTCAGTTGTGAATCAACACTCGAAGAGAGATGATCATACACAAATCTCAGAAACAGCCGAATGGCTATGGATTGCTTGATAAAGTTATCAATAACTTACCTGTTGAAATGCATCTTCCTGGATATCATTACTGCGGTCCCGGAACTAAATTGAAAAAGCGAATGAAAAGAGGAGATCCTGGTATTAATCCGCTTGATCAGGCTTGTAAAAAACACGACATAGCTTACTCCGATAAAAACGGAGATCGTAAAGCTGCTGACAAGATGCTTGCTGAGGAAGCTATGCAACGTGTCAGAGCTAAGGATGCTAGTCTTGGCGAAAAAGCATTTGCTTTTGCTGTTAGCAATGCTATGAAATTAAAAGGAAAAACTGGAATGGGACTGAAATTTAATAAGTTAGTGACTGCGGCTAAAAAATCAATATCAACAAGTAAAAGTTCTCGCAAGGTTATTCAATCAGCCTTGAAGAGTGCACGTCAAGCTGTTAAAAGGTTAGTTGAAAAGAAAAAAGTTATCATTCCACGTGTTCTGACGCTTCCATCAAAAATTGGTGGAGTTCTTCCTTTTCTCATTCCATTGTTCGCAGGACTAAGTGCAACCGGTGCTCTAGCAGGAGGCGCTGCTGGAATAGCTAAAGCAGTTAATGATGCTAAAGCTGCGCAGAAAAATCATGAAGAAAGTAGGAGGCATAATAAGACCATGGAAGCTATTGCTTTAGGCAAAGGTCTTCATCTTAAGCCCTATAAAACTGGAATGGGATTATTTATGAAACCTCATATCGGTCGTGGTCATCAAGTCAGTAGAAAAAAAAACTTCGATTTAACTTTGCCAAATCGTGCACTGGCTGAATACGATCTAAAAAAATATGCTCATATGATGAAAATCTCAGATTTCAGAGGTGTTTTCATGAGAAATAATCTACCACCCGATGGTCCATGGCATAATGAAACAGCAGTGGTAAACTTGGACGACTTTCAAAATAGAGGCACTCACTGGGTTGTGTTCAAGTGATTTATTTTGATAGTTTTGGTGATCTTAAACCTCCTAAAGATCTCATGTTTTAACGTGAAAGTAGTTAAATACAACTATAAAAGATATCAAAATTTTGACTCATTTATATGTGGCCATCTTTGTCTCTTTTTCTTAGCTGGGAGACTATAAAAGAGGTACTCACTGACGAATACAATCATTATCTTCCGATCAGTCATGGAAGATAGCTTCACTTTGAGTCTCTCATGAAACTCATCTGTCTTAGAAGCGCAATATTTTCCTTCGATTGAACTACCGAAGCATAAAAATTTTGTCTTGGGTTTAGTTGAACTTTTATCATTTAACTCTATTCCCAATGTTGACTATTCAAATAATAAACTGCATTTAAACGGAGATATTATTATTAATATTCCTACTGGCAGTTATGAGATTGATGCTATTAATCAATTTTTACAAGCAAATTTGAAATCCAAAGGAATCGAATTCTCGTTGAAAGCTAACAACAATACTCTTAGAAGTGAAATTCTCTGCAGTCATCCGATAGATCTCACACCTCACGATTCCATAGGCCATCTCCTTGGCTTTGCTCCTCGCACTCTCGAAGAGAACATTCAACACAGCTCTGATTTATCAGTGAAAATATTGAGAATCAATGCACTCAGAGTTGAGTGCAATATTACTGGAGGTGCTTATATCAATAATAAAAAAGTTCATACAATCCATGAGTTCTTTCCCAGAGTGCCTCCGGGATATAAAATCATAGAAGTTCCATCACACGTCATATATCTACCGGTCAGTGTCAAGTGCATAGATCATCTACAAATTCAAATTGTCGATCAGGATGGAAATTCAGTGAATTTTCGAGGAGAGGAAATCACTATTAGACTTCACATCAAATCTGTATAATGGGCATCATTTACAATTCTGGATCATATATAAATCAGTCATCATGGCAACCAGTCATCAGTCGACCGAAGAAACTCAAACCTTTAACACGCAAGAGCATTCAGTTTCTGAAAAGTCTAGGACTAAAAGTTCGTGGAAAAAATTCACGTGTATAATTCTTTGCTGTTTCCAGAAAAATGGACGAAATTCTAAGCATTCGATCAGGTGTCGTATTCGATGAGTCTATTGCTCATTACGAAGTACACGCACATCAACCATTCTCATCTTTAAGTTTTGACAACAGTGATGAAATTCGTATTTCTATCCAACATCAAGATCTATGTCTTTTACCATCGCGCAGCTCTATCCATATATGTGGAAAGTTGCAAGTAAAATGTGGATCAGCAGAAGCACTTGCTAATACTAAATGTGTCAGCATTTGTCATCTGTTTGATGAAATTCGTTATGAGATTAATGCTGTGGAGATAGATAAAAGTAAAAATGTTGGTCTGAGCAGTGTTATGAAAGGATTGATTTCATTTAATTTGAATCAGAATGATATGCTGGAGAATGCAGGCTGGCTTGGTATTCAAGACAATATCAAATCGGTCGTAGATGACAAGGGCAATTTTGACGTTGCGATTCCACTGAGTATGATCTTGGGTTTTGCAGAAGACTATAAAAAGATTATAGTTAATATGAAGCATGAGCTGATTCTCACAAGATCGAGAAGCTACTTGAACGTAATAATCCAGGAAGGTACTGTAGCAGATCGTGTGACTACTTATGAAGATTACGAAGTAAAAGTAACAAAGATAGAGTGGTTGATGCCATATGTTGTTGCATCTGATAAACAAAAAATCCAGCTATTGAATTTCATTGGTAAAGATAATCCTATCTCCATGTGTTTCCGTTCTTGGGAGTTATTTGAATATCCTCTTCTCCCAAGCACTACTAAACACGTCTGGACAGTGAAAACATCAAATCAATTGGAAAAACCTCGTATTGTGATTCTTGGACTGCAAACAAAGAGAAAATCATTGAGAACTGCAAACGCCAGTCGATTTGACCATTGTGAGTTGAGTATGTGAAACTTTTATTGAATTCACAATATTATCCATACAACAATATGAATCTCGACATAGCTAAAAATCAGTTTGCCATTCTCTATGATATGTACGCTAATTTTCAAAAATCCTACTATGGAAGAGATCCGCAACCGCTACTGACAAAGTCTTCGTTTCTCAACTTTGCACCACTCGTAGTTATTGACTGTTCACGACAAAACGAATCTCTCAAGAGCGCTCCTGTCGATGTACGTCTGGAGTTTGAGGCTAAAAAAGATTTTCCTGCTAACACTTCAGCATACTGCCTAATCTTACACGATCGTGTCGTTCAGTACAATCCTATCAGTGGGGATGTCAAGAAGCTCGTCTAGGCTGTACCGAAAAATAGAGTATGCAGTGGACAGTATTTTTTATCATCATGTACAGAACAATAATACACAAATAAATTTCAATTTAATAGACATAATACATTTGCTTTCTTTTATTTACTACAACCTAATCCTTTTTTATCCATGTTAATACACTTATCCAACTATTATGCTCATCACTAAATCCTAACCACTTAACATATACACGTTTGCCACTTTTCTTTGAAACTTTTTCTACTAGATAAATTTTGGGATATACTTTTTGACATTTGTTGATACTTTTTGATACTTTTTTATACTTTTTTTCGATACTCTTGATACTTTTTGATACTTTTTTCGATACTCTTGATACTTTTTTGAAGTTATAAAAGAATACAAGCAGTAAGATGAAAAACATCAATTGGAAGTGGTTGTAAAATTGCGTTATCTTCATAGTACAACTCTTCGCAATTACTCTGGTGTTGATTATATAATTGAAGAAGTGAATAAACAATTAAAAGTTCGTATAGACGAATTTCCAGATGGATTTTCATCTACTGTAAACGAAGATGGAACGTCATAGAGTAGCTGAAGAGCTGCATAAGCCAGCACGTCGGCAATACAAGAGAAGAAAATATGACACACGTGGAATACACGAGACTTGGCAAGCTGATTTTGTAGAAATGATACCATATTCTAAAGAAAACAAAGGTTTTCATTACTTACTCACTGTCATAGATATATTTTCAAAGTATGCATGGGCCGTGCCAGTCAAGTCAATGAGTGGTATAATGATATATATATATATATATATATATATAATTATAATTAATTAAATAATTGAAAAAAAAATAAATTAAATATTATTAATAAATTTATTAATATATATATATATATATAAATTTATTAATAATATTTAATTTATTTTTTTATATATATTTTTTTATATATATATTAAAATTTAATATATATATAATTATATAATTACACTTAATTATTTAAATATTTTATATTAATATATTTATATATATATACTAGTAACGACAAATTGGATAGTTAGTTTTGTTAATTTACCAAATTGTCACAATTTGACTAAATAATGACAAATTTAATAAAATTTTAAGTTTATATTCTATTTAATCTATCCATTTCATTGTTGAAGAGGGGGAATTCTACTAATTTAGATTTAATTATTATTTATAAATTATTAATAAATATATAAATAATTAACGATAATCATTAAAAAAAATTGAATTTTCAAAGACGAGTAATTTAGACTAATATTGCAACAAGAACAGTACGTTGAATACTATGGGTTATATTATTATTTTTTTGTTGGGGTTGAATCTTTTAGGGTTTATTAATTGAAAATTT
>JAZHPH010000872.1:0-18965 GCA_037356405.1 Nasonia oneida | reverse complement strand
AAGGTATATACATGTTTTCTTTTGATAAAAATAGTGTATATTTTATATATTATCGATAGATTTTATTTTTTCAAATTACATCAAATGACAAATTTTTTGGTAAGAAGAACATATTTTTGTTTTTAACCCAGGCTTGACCCCTTAAAGAAAAACTCAATTTGAATTACAGCATAGCATAGTTAAAAGTTTAGGTTTGATGTTTGCAAAATTTACTACACCTGTACTAAAATGCTTTAGATAATACTTTATATACTTTATCTTCAACGAGTTATAATAACTTTATTTGTAACGAGAGAAGTCGTTTTTGAGTTATTGTTAAAAAAAAACAAAATTTAACCATTATTATTTTTAATAATGAACAAAAAAAGTATTTGACAGCTGGAAAACCAAATTATTTGTAATAAGCTGCTCGATTACAACAATATCCAGTAGAAAACTATTAGGGACATGATTCGAGGAGTTACATTTCCGCAAAAACTGCTTCTACGTGAAAATAAGTCAGATGATAATTTATGCATTTTAATATTTCAAGCAACTTTCAATCACGATGATTTTTTTGTAGGTGCAGTGTTGTTTTTTTTTGAGGTATTTAAAAAAAAAACATAAATTTGCCGTTATTATTATTAATAACAAACAGAGAAAGTATTTGCTAGAAGGACGCTCCGCGCAGAGTTTACTCGCATTAGCTGATCAATTAACCTAACCTGATAAGACATGGCGCGGCCGTTTTTTCATTCAAAATTATTACCGTTGGGTGTACAGCAATCAAGCTTCTTTACGTCTATAACACAACAGATGAGTCAACAGGACATATGATTTAAATTCTTTTATATTTGTCTTATCTATCATGTAGTCTGTAATAATTAAAGAATCTATGTATATCTATAGCTATGACTGACTAAAAGAAAAAAAAAAGGATCAGAGAGGCGAAAAATTAATTTTTTTCGCAAAACTAATTTTCAAACTTAATTATTTTACAAACGAGCAATTTTCTTAACAAAATAATATGACAATTAGAAAGATCTTCTGAAAATCTTTGAAATTGTATACTCATGCATAAACATCAACAGGAGATCGAATAAAATATATATGGAATTCGTAAAACGTAAATAGGTTGTTTAGCAAATTCAAAGTATAGTAGGTCCCTGCGCGCTCCTGACGGCACAGTGTATAAAAGAATTAGCTTGGATAAGAACAAAAGTGGGAGGATAACCCCTAAGTTTTTCCAAAATTAAACAACAACAAATCTATATATAAATTGGCAACGTTTCGTCCTGGGTGAGGACCTCTTGAAGTCTTTATTTGAGAAAAACAGAAAAAATAAATATAAAGGTATAAAAAGATATTTTTTTTAATAAGCATAGAAACATCATAAACTTTGCTGTTATACAATAATTAAACAATTCATGGTCATACCATAATAATAAGCTATATATCACAAACCGAGACGAAAACGTCTCGATATTCGTATACTTTTTCTCCGTCAGTAGAAGTCACATATAAAAACAAGTATGTATAAGAGACCAACACAGTACGGAGATAACCGAGGAAACCCGAGCTCACTTATTCACACACACATGGACGGCCATACGCAATACATAGAAATATTCAAAAGGAGAGAGATTACACAATAAGCGGATCTGATTTTTTAAAATATTTACTCAATTTTTTATATTGTTTACCAATCATGTTAAAATCTTCTTGTTTATTGATATTATTGTTATTAATATTAATAAAAATACTTTTTGAAATGATAGTCTTTTAAAATTATTTGATTCTTTATCTAAAATTTTAACATTTTCAAAATCAAAACTATATGAAAAATTATTTATATGCGTGGGGATCGGTAATATTTTTTCTAAAGAAGTTTTTTTATGCTCATCTATTCTCCTTTTTAAATTTCTCTTAGTTTGGCCTACATAGGTAGCATTACAATCATTGCACGAAATCTCATACACAAAATTAGTTTCACACCATTTATCCAGCTTATCCTTTCCTAACTTAATAACATCACTTAGTTTATTCAACATACGAGGTACAATTGTAAAGCCGTATTTTTTAAAGGAAGACTTACATGTAAAAAATAGTTTTTCGTTGCCAATTTATATATAGATTTGTTGTTGTTTAATTTTGGAAAAACTTAGGGTTATCCTCCCACTTTTGTTCTTATCCAAGCTAATTCTACATTATGGAGAGGAATTCTAATATTTCCAGTGTATAAAACTTATATTTGCTATCGGGGCGCTGCCGCCCAAAAGAACTATGAAAAATAAATTAAAAGTTATTCTGGTCATTTTAAAATAAGCAACCTACTTAAACTTAAGTCATGTATGAGCAAAAATAGCTTAGGTAGTAGGATAATAGACTACTACGTTGATGATCCAGGTTCAAGTCTCGGTCAAGCAACATTTTTTATATATTTTTTTATTTAATGTTCTTTAGATTTTTAGTAAATAGTTTTTTTAATATTTCTAGTTATGTAATAACATTAATTTCTGTTAATTACGTTATATACAGAAATTCGATGAATGATTTGCCAAGTAATTCATCGAGTGATAAATAGCGCCAAAACGTCACGTGATTAATCACTTAAAAATCTTGATAAATCACGTGATAAATCGAGTGATTTTTGCGCCAGATACTAGACTACTAGAGGAAGTGGACATCCTAATAGTTGACACACCAAGGGACATAAGTGGCATTATAGAGTGGGTTCAAAAACTTATAAATTAACTAGAAGGCGGCGATGCAACATGAGACCCTCGTCCCAAGAGTCCCTCACAATGCATCAGAGTCACAGGCAAAAGCCAGGGCCAACAAAACAAGCATCCAAAAGGGATACTAGTGAATGTGGGGCAAAACAAGACGTATGCGGAAGTCTTGAGGAAAATTTAAAAGAAAATAAATCCAGTTACCACTAGAACGATAGTGCTGGGAGTAAAACAAACAAGAAGTAGAGACGTTTTTCTAATACTGAGACTACGGGTCTGACGGGACAGCGTTTACTGCAAAAGTGGAAAAAGCAGTGCTGGGCCTTAAACAGGTCAAAAATGAAAAACGGAAGGCCACTCTGAAAATAAGGGACATGGACTCGGAAGCAACGGAAAAAGAGGCGAGAACAGCAATAGGAGGAGCGCTAAGAAAGCCAGATGATTACAGGAGTGACCCTATTAAAGCCTAACATGAGCGGCTTTAGAATAGCTATAGCAATACTCAGCGAAAGAGAGGCCAAAAAGCTTCCAGAAATAGGACACATTCACCTTGTAAGTTGCAGGAAAAGAAAACGTGTAAAGGTAGTGTAGTGCCACAAGTGCTTAGGCTTCGGACACTGAAAGGATGAGTGCAATAGGGCAGATAGGTCGACCCTCTGCTTTAAGTGTAGAGGAGCTGATCACCGCATGGCTGAATGCCAGATAGAAGCAAGCTGTTTTCTCTGCAAAGAGGATGGAAAAAAGCTGTAAATATATAGCTGGCTCCAAAAGCTTCATTGTATTCAGGCGCGCCTTGGACACAGCAAAAAAAAAAGAAGAGCTTAAAATAGGGCAAAAGCAAGCGAAGTGCTAGCATCAAGAGCATAAAAACAAGAAGACGAGCTGATGCAAAAAGAAGAAGACAAGTTTGATCCTAGATGTATGGAAATGTCAAACCCTAAAGAAGAAGCCAACTAGGCTGATTAACAGGCCTCATGAAAGAATCGTTTAACGATGGTGCCTGTGAATAACCGGTGTCGAAGGGCCACTATTCATCTGCCTATGCCACAAAAAAAACACTCACACCCACGCGGGGATGCCAATACCCTGTATGTAGCGAGTCCCCTGGGTGGAAAACAGGCTAGGGATAGAGACCCTGAACAATAAATCACATATGGATAGTGAATTTACCGTAACAATACCTTAACCAGTTAAGGCGACAAAGCCAAGTCCCGTCACTGGTTCTGATAGATGATGGCGCCATAGATTTTGAGGTGGGGAGGATGCAACTCATAAGCCAAATACAGAGGTTTTTCACTTGGCCTCTGATAGAAACATAATTACAAGTGATATGGCAGTAGTAGAAATTAACTGCAACGAAGAAAGGAGCACCTGTTTGGAACGCAGAAGCGCTTGGCTGGATCATCCGAGCGACAAAATTGATGAGCTGGTCAATATCATCCGAGACAAGAATAATGTGCACAAACAGATCAAAAATTTTGCCTGAAGCAGAAGAGCCAGCTTTAAGGCTCTCTGCTCATCAGATCACGGTTTGTAACAGTGCCAGCAACCATGAATGGAGAGAAAGGAGACAGACTACCCCGATTCTGCGGGGTAGGAAACCAAGCGTAGTCCACCCAGGATGTCTTCAGAGCGCATCTGCCACTCAAGTCACGAAACAGCCATTAAAGGAAATAGAAACCAAAATAAGAAAAAAAAGAAGAGAAAAATAAAGAAGACATTAAGAGAGCCAATTCAATTTTCTCTGCGACGACTAGCACATTTCACTATAGGCGACTAATATGTTTTGTAGCATGAGAAAAACTTCATAATTAATTAATTTTTGTACTCATATTCGAGCGCTATGATTAATCGTATTTTTCCGCTTCCTGTATTGAAATCAATTTTATCAATTTTTGAATTAAAAGGTTCCGAAACCGCTTCTATTTGCGTGAAACTGTCTTTGTCGTTAATTAAAGATGTTCTATAAACTTCGCTAAAAACGACAATTTCTTTATAAGCTCTTATAGCGAATGAAACGGATATGAAATCGGTATAAAAAACACCTTTGATGAGGTAAAATGATGGCAACTATAAGTTTTGACTATATCCACATAAGGTTTTATCTTTGTATTAAGATACTAATTTCACCTATAAAAATGATAAAATCATTGAAAAAACTGTCAAACATTTAAAACCTTAAAAGTTCTTCAAAGTACTTATAAATGTACTTTAATAAATGTAAAAAAATCAGTTACAGAAATATCAAGTATTAAAATTCAGCAGGTGAGATTAAATTAGCTGATTAGCGGTTATCAAAAAAAGATTTTACTAAAAGATATTAAACCAAGAGTAAGTTTGACTTTTCAAAATGATTTATTTAATGCACACTTGCCGTCCTGTCTATCCATGTAAAATCCAAATATTAAGTTTTACTTTTACCTTGGAGACTTCGCCACTAGCCTTTTGTCGTAGAAATTATTACACGCGTGAAAGTTTGTGGCAAAAAAGTCTTTAAGCCAAATTACTGCGTGGATTTACTTTGCTGTAGGTTTTTATTACATTGCTCTGTTGTATTGCATTGTCTTGACCAAAAAGGCGATACATTTTTTCATTAAAACTCTTTTTAATGTGTTTTATAGAAAGTATGCTTCTGCTCGGCTCTTAATTCATTGTAGAATATAAGACGACGGGACGGTAAGTGTGCATAAAAATAATAATTTTAAGAAGTGCTACTCATTCTTGGTTTTATATCTTTTAGTAAAATCTTTTTTTGATAACCGCTAATCAGCCGATTCAACCTTACTTGCTAAACTTGTGACGCTAATAACACATCACATAAATGAGGGTAGACCACGAATCCCGCCCCGGCTCAATAAAACCGAGGCTGGGGCCGCAGAATTAATTAATTTATAAACTTACGAAAAAACGTTTCTTATTTTCTAACACCAAAACGAACGCACTACTGCGCGCTGCGATGAAACAGGCAACAGCAGACGACGCTCCATGCAACGCACGCGCGAGTGCTAGAGAGAAAATGACAACGGTGCCACACGCTAGAGTGAGAGTGCCGCACCACCGCACGAGTGCGAGTGAGAGAGAGGAATAGCGATGCCGCGCTCTAGAGTGGGAGCGCTGCATCATGAGAGAGAGAAAGAGCGCAACACTTTAGTCGCGCGCGCACGGCCGAGCCAGTGAGCGCAAGCGAGGGAGAGAGGCACTACTGGAAAGAGGAAGGCTCTTTTATCTCACTCCGTTCTACGTACAATCTATTCAGCGCGCGTGAAAGCTACCGCACAATATCCGCCATGTACGCGTGAAAAGAGCGTGCTATACGACATTAAGCTCCAGTCCAGGAGGGCGGAAACGAGGTTTCTGGGCTAGCTTCTACAAGGAGAAGAAGACGAGAAGTGGTCTACCGCTCGAAGCGTAAGCATCGTTTTGCGCCTAAAATCGGATAATTTCGCAATTTACAATGGAAGAAAACGCGTGAAATGTCTTGACGATTCGTGCTACCGCTGTAAAAAATTCTCGAGAATAGCTTTCATTAATAACGCGACTTGATTTGTTGATTGACTGCTTCGCATCTGGTGTGGACATCCTCCGTGACTTAATACGTGTGTGAGAGACTCCCAGAGGGGACAAGTCATCCTCAGCGGTCACCACTACCCAGTAAGTGGCCTGATAGTCAACATCTCTCGACATCAAAGCAAGCATTGAATAGTTGCGAGTGATCTCGTGAATTAGTGTATCATTGCAGTGGTGCGTTGCATGTGTGTTCAGCGCAGATTGTTGAGTGTGCATCGAATCACAAAAAATTTTGCCAAAAATATAGAAATTTGTAACGAATTAATTTTGTTGTTTTTGCGACCGTAGAATTAAATTACGCGAGTTTCCTCGGGGTCATTGAGATCGCGTCGGTTATTACCTCGTGCTGATTTGAGCGTCGGTTTGCGAGTTTGTGTGCGCAAATGCTCACGTTGAGCACGACCTATGTCAATTAGAAATAAGTGATTCTTTTGTTAATTTTGATTTGAATTTTCGAATTGAGTTAATTTCGTGTCGTACTAGTGCATAGTCGCCGGACACAATACCTATGCATTGCGCGCCACAAATGACCGCCAGTCCTGTTGTTAACTGAGGCTCGTTCAACAAGATTAGGTCAGACGTGGCCATGCTTAACCTCCGCCGCATCTAACCTAACCTTGTTGATAGAACCACAGTTAACAACAGGATCGGCGGCCATTGGTGGCGAGCAATGCAAAGTTATTGTGTCCGGCGACTGTACATAAATATGGATCGTGACTAGATGCGCATCAATCTTTCTTTGTGTTTGATGAATGAGAAATGAAATTGTTTTGTGGTTCATGTTCGTAATTAAACGTAGAGATTCGACTCGACTTATTTAACTTTCTTAAGGTCTATTTATCGCAGTCTGAATTCGGAAATACCATTTTAGTCAGTTCTCTAGCTTATGTGCTTCGACGCGAGGATTTATTCTACAGAAGTTGCGTTAATGTTTTGTTGTAATTATTGATCCGAGATGTGAGGTGACTAGCGACCATAGTGTAATTTAGTCACGTTTCTTTCCATACGAATAAGTTACTGCAAACCTGTAATTATTTTATTGCGTTTTGACGCGAAAACTCTGTTGCAAAAATAGTTGCGTTATTGTTATTAGATCTTGATACGAGAGCGTATAATTTTTTTGCTACGCTTTAGTACGAGGGTTTAGACGAATGAACGTTGATTATTTAAGGATATTACAGGATTTAGTGTGAAATAATTCATTTTCCAGGCAACTTGGTTGCTTGCATGTAAAGATATTTTTCTACACGTAAAAATTCTCCACAAATATTTTTCATAAGAATTTTCTACACTCATTTTTTATTGTTTCCCTACAGGCTTACATACTCTATACAATTACGTAAGCTATTGTTACATCATTGTTATAAGAATAGGTCCTACGCCAGCGTTGAGTTTGCTCTACAGAATATAATAAGTGTAAAGAATTTTCGTGAAGAACTTTTTGTGTAGGATATTTTTGTATGCTAAACATTTGGTGTCATAAACACTGTATAACGTTTTATCAGTTAAAATATTTTTAAGGGCACACATTTAGGATTATACTATATAGTTATTATTTATACTTTATTGCATCCAATAAAAAATAGGACAAAAATTATAACATACGACTGTATAATCTAAATAATGACATAAATAAATATCGGATGAAGCGTCATGAAATTAAATAAGTTAATATAATATGTACAAAATAAATTCGAGAAAATAAAGCTATAAGATGATAAAAGAACCAAGTGTAGCAGGTTATTGGCAAATAAAGAAGTTCTACGTGTATGTTTCTGCACACTAACCTGAGACAGAGGGAGAAGTTTTTATGTACTACGACTGACCTGTAGCAGAGAGCCATCATTGCAAATACTACGAATACACCCCCTACCACCGACATGAGCGTAATAACTAAATATACAGTGTTTGAGCCGTGGTAGTTCTCTGAGATTGTAAAACCATAGGTTATTATCAATTGACCATCCAAACAATCAGTACCATACGTGGTTCAGTATATGGGTAGATTGGTTTCCGATTGTCCCACATCATGCAGACAGACAGGAATGGCAGTGACAGACAGAAACAAACAAAAACAGAAAGCTAATATCAGCACATTTAATTTGTAATTATAGTATATAATCTACAACAATTTTATAGTTGAGATTGTATTAATTATTGCAGAATAATTTAAATAATTAAACATAGTAAGAATATCTGCTAGGCAACAGTTTACTTATCGACAACCAATAGGGCTGCACAACACTCAATATTTGTTTTGATCTTGTCCTTTGGTCTTACCTTAAATATCAAGACAAGAACATAACATTTTTTTTCGAGATAATACCAAGATTGGCTAGATGATATTCTTGATATATTAAATAAACCACAAATGTTAGGATTTTTTATTAGATATTAAAAATTTTTTATTAGTTATAAAAATTTTAAATGGTAGAAAACGCAAGTGCATATATTAAATTAATATTGTGATACATAACATAATAAAAATGATGTACAACGTTTTTGTTTCTTCAATCAATATGACCAATTTCGAATGTTATATCTTCACATATTTTAAAATATATGTTCTAATTAAAGCGTGTCTTTTATACTTCAAGTATTTAGATAAATAAAAGTTAAAAATATGCATTAATAATTAAATTACATGGCTGTATAGCTTTTAAATCTGCATCTGGTATTCTAGCTACACGATTCCTATCACATATAAGATCCTTATTTTTTTTTTTCCTCTTTCAACTTCTACTAACAAAATATCCCTATTCGATACAGTGCTAAAAATGCACTTCTTCAATCGCATTCTCCACCCACTGTGACAAAAGACGATGCTCGATATACATGCAACCAGTTAATTCTACGCTAATGAAATTGTTACGAAGGTATTATTGTAATAACCCTAATGTAATTACGATTGAACCTTACACTTGCGTAAAATCAACTTTTTTAGCAAGCAATAATTAATAGAAGTTAAAAAAAATTTAAGAAAATCGTACTCGAATTTTGAGATGAAAAAATGAAAAAGGAAATAAGTTACTTTTGAGCATAAAGATAACATGAGATAGTCTAGTCTTTAGAGATTGCAGGATATTAAAAATGTAGCAACGAGAGTACATGGAAAAATGTAGAAAGTTTAAATTTAAAAAACATTAAACCTCTGAAAGCAAATATAATAACAAGAAAGCTCAAAATAGAAAACTTGAAACCTTATCAGAATCTCAGATGATAACTTAAGGACCGTATGAAAAAGCAATAAAAAGTTAACCGTACTTAGCAGCTTTAATCAGACCAGTTTTTGCCTTTGTAATGAACGTCTTGTCCATAAAACATCTGTCGCTAATTGAAAGTGACTATGTTGAAGTAAAACGGATATTTAGATACTTTAAAGAAACATCAAAGATTAATTAACCATTTAGAGCAGAAAATAATGAAATGAATACAATGACTTATACCAGATCCAGAGACTGTGAAGATTTATTCTTAAGAGGACACCACACCTTTAAATCCTGAAAAAAATTATGAGTAAAAATGAATAAAAATGATGAAAATTAAAGTAAATCATTCGAAATTTATTTTAATGATATTAAGTATAAATACCTTTAACTTTACTCTTCTAAAACTGTAATTATACATCTGCTGCTCTGTTGTGGTAATTAGTGCAATATTTAGTGAATTTTTTCACTGTCCGTAGGATTTCAAGTGAACGAATAGTTCTTTTGGGCTTAAATTCGAGGAGAATACTTTGTACAACTATAATTTTAATATAAATGCAGGGATTTTGATTTAAATCTTTAGAAAATCTTTTATACATAAAAAGGTGGCATAATAGGCGAAAAAATAAAACAAATTCACTATTTTCATCGCTAAATCATGTCTACACATTCAAATCAAGATCCCTGAATTCATACCGAAACTACGGGTGTACAAAGTATCCTCCTCGAATTTAAGCCCAAAAGAATTATTCGTTCACTTGAAATCCTACGGACAGTGAAAAAATTCACAAAACATTGCACTAATTGTAAGTGCCACAACGGGCCAGTAGAGATATAATTAAGGTTTTAGCACGATAAAGTTAAAGGTATTTAATTGTACTTAATATCACTACAAGTAATTTCGAATGATTTATTATAATTTCGTCATTTTTACTCATAATTTTTTTCAGGATTGAAAGGTGTTGTGTCTCCTTAACTGGGTAATTTATTTTAAAAAATAAAGATTTGAAAGGCAAAAATTTCGAATTAAATTATAACGGAATGTAAAATTTTATTCCCAGAATATGGGAAAGGTATAATTTTGAAAACCCAAATTTGAAAATTCCTAAAAACATTGCTTCTGCAATATTTTAACTACAAATATCACCTTTCGCAATATTTCAAATCAACATTTTTGTTTTATAAATTTATTAATTCTAAAATTGCAGTTTATTAATTTTGAATTTCTAATTTTCACCCTATCTGATTTTTAGTTTAAAAAATTTTTACCTTCACCCCCTTAACTAGAGAATATGTAATAAAATTGGGTAAGGGTAAAAATGTTGAAATTTAAAAATTAAAAAGGGTAAAAATTAGAAATTAAAAATTTATATACTGAGATTTAAAAATAAAAAGATCTTTAAAACAAAAATGTTAAATTAAAATATTGCAAAAGGGATATTTTTCATAATTTCAGAATTTAGTTTTTCAAATTTATGAATTTCTGTTATTTTGGAACTTAAAATTATACCTTGCGTTATAAATAAATTCGTAACTTTTTTCTTTCAAATCGTTATTTCTCAAAATTTTGACTGTCACCCCTCATGTATATCTCAGAGACAAAATACTTAACACAGAAATACAGACTGAAATGAATTCGTATAAATTGAAAAATTACGACATTTAATTATATTTCAGGGGGCACAGCACCTTCAAATCTTGAAGATATCGATCCTTTTTTGCTTATTTTGTTAGAAAACTTTAGTTATACGCCAAATAATAAAAATAGTTTTTATCATAAAGTACGGTTTTTTATGAAATCTTGTTTATTATCATAAAAACCTAGAGAAATTATTGACCTAAAGTTCTAGTGAATAGATTACTTAAAAAATTAACTAAATATAAGTTAATATATTATACATATGTGTGTATGCGAGTGCGTGTGTGTGTGTGGTGTGTGTGTGTAAAATAAATAATTAATTTCTTAGGAAATTATATACAATAGATACTAATTTATGAAATTTATTGATAAGAAAAAAACTTAACTAGAATTTGAATTTTTCGAGGCTGTCTTGTGACGGTCAACGTGTCTTCTGTTCAAATCCTACATTCTTGTATGTATATAGTCTTTGTTATATAGTCTACTGCGCAGGTATAGTACTGATTATACTGAACAGCTAATACATGTAAACAAATACAACTTTATCCGCAATTAGTATATGTCAGTTTTTTTGCTCGGCGTTAATTAATTAATTCTTCTCATTAAATGGGAACAATTACTCTTGCGTCCGTAATTGAATTTGCGAGTAATAAGAGTGTATATATAGGTTAACTTTTTTGTAAAACAACATCCTTAAGTTTCAGCTCATTTGGTAGAAACTTTGACTTGGGATCTTACGGAATCTCACAATAGGTTCAAAGAGACTCTCCACTATAAGAAGGGATCATATAGGTGTAAACCAGTAAAAATGTAAGTTAATATGTCTACTGATAGTAAAAGAATATTAGTTCATCCCCATAATTATTAAAGAATATTTAATGGAAAATTTTGATTGTTTATTTAAAGGTGTGGTGCCTTCTTAAGGTACAGACATTGCCTAAACAATGATTCAGAAGTTTAATCAGATGTCACTTTACCCTGAGTACTTTAAATCAGAAGAAAATAAGCAAATCATAAAAAAGATAGGATTAAGCGACTTAAAGAGACTCTTGGCAAGTATTTGTGCCAACCTCAGAGCACTAGCACCAAAAGTGTGTTTCTTGAGTTCACGCTCAGAAGATTATCTTAAACGATACATAAAACTGTTCACATCGTGTGTGCCTCGAAAATGCCAAAACCTATATAGTTGTAAGTAAGAAAAATATATTTTATAAAAGTATTAGTAACATAACTAGATTTTATGATGCAAGATACTTAATTGTCAGTATTTTGGCACAAATTGAATAATTTTACTTTTATTAAAACAGACGGCAAAACTCGTAGGGCTTATGAAATAACGTCTGTGTAGCTGTGTGAATTTATTTTATCTTGTTGTAATTCAAAAATTAAACATTTGATTGTAACAAATTAGATAAAATGAAATTCCGTTCAATATACAAGTAGACTAATTTTATTTCTTGAAAGTCTAAATGAGAAAATAACTAATTAATGATATTTAAATTATATGATTAGAATTACTGTACGCATGTTTATTGGATTTACGTTTGACAAAATCCTAACGCCAGCAAATATTTAGATACTTGTATTACTTGGAATAGAAAAAAAGAATGTTGTAATATCATGGATACAATAAACTAACGAACGAATGCATATAAGCGGGTGACGTGCTCGGCGTCATGTACGTTGAATAAGTACATAAGGTTAAAAACATATTCTTGGAAACAAGTGACGTATACGGTTTGCTATATTCATATTTCAAACTCACTTGATATATGAAGAATACTTTGCGTCGATGGCCGTAGACAAAGAAAAGGAATTTTTTTAAACAAGCTAGATAGAGTTGCAACGAAACATGAGTCTTGTTGATAAATACACGCGAAGGCGGCCGCAACAGGCTGGACGCAAAGTGAGCGCGCACACGCAACGATCGGAAGGCAAGTTCACATGAGCGCCGGCCATATCCTAATTTAAATTATAGTCAAAGACTATCCCAAGATATTTGTAGTTCTCAACCCTAGCTAATATGTTATCCTGTATCTTCATATCTATTTGGTTAGGAATGCTGTCGACATAGCTACCGAAAGTCATACATACAGACTTATCAACATTTAATTATAGCTTATTTACCGCAAGCCTTTTGTGTATTTTCAACAAATAATCATTCATGTTGTATTGGGCTTTCACCCAGCTATCCCCTGTTGCGATTACAGCAGTATCGTCCGCGTATAATAGAACAGTTTCCTAAGGTATCTCTTGAAGTTTATCATTTATGTACAATATAAACAACGGTGGACCAAGTATCGTACCTTGTGGTACACCAGTATTTATTAGTGGGTTATCACTTATAGAACCATCCATTTTTACACTTTGATACATATTTCTAAGGTAACTAGAAAGCAGGATCAGAGCTTTTTCCTTAATTCCTACACAGTATAATTTATCTAGTAAGATAATATGATCTACTGTATCGAAAGCCTGTATCTATACTTAAATATTTAACGAAATTTTTACCTTCCGTAATAGCCAGTATTTTATTATTAGTATCAATTACATCATTGTTTTTAGGAGCAAGAATTACTTTATTCTTTAATGTTATGTCATTTATTTTTATGTTATTTACAAAGATTTCTGTAATAATGTCTACTTTTGATATCATGTTAACAGGTATTCTAAATTATTCATTTTCTTCTTTATATCAATTTAAACGTTCTCCATCACAAACATTTAATAGTCATTATTTAAAATTGTTATCATTGTTGGATACATGAAGGTTTGGATATAATATTATGCGTCTAAAATTCGTCCATAAATAGCCATACTAATTCACTGAATTTTCGATTACTTTAATTCGACTACCGTGTCGAACTACTGGTAATGTTTGTCTAAAATTTCCTGAAACGAGTATAGATTTACCACTAAATATTACTGTTACGTCACATAAATCTTGAAGAAGACGATCAACTGCTTCAAAAGCAAATTTCGATGTCATTGATATTTTATCCCATATTATAATTTGTACATCTTTAAGTTTTCTTCCATTAACCGAACTAGGTTACATGTTGTACAGTCATTAATATTCAGAGGTAATTTAAATGTTGGATGTACTGTTCTTTCATTACTAAGTAAGTTCGCTGCAATACCGGTCCAAGCAACACATAAAAATAGTATATTATATAATTTTAAGTTATCTATTAAAACATTAAGTAAATAACTTTTTCCGCTCTCTCCTGGCTCCTAGTCCGTCAATAAAAATACACTTATCCTGTTTTTAATTAAAACTTTCTAAAACTGCATCATATATATTTTTTTGATTAATGTTAAGGGATGCTTGCTTGTTGACGTTTGCTTGCATTACTATTTCAATTGCATTTAGTGCTATATTTTCACCTGCACATTTTTCATATTTAGGATGATAAAAACCAATGTCGTTTCTATTATTTTATTCTTAATTTTTTCTTCCTTTCTTTTTTCGAAATATACATATTATTGATCTTAATGGTTCTTTTCCGTATTTCAAGTTTGATTCTTATTATTATTATCTTCTTGAAAATTAATATCCGCATTACGAATTTTAACAAAAGCACAATCATAACCTTTATAACAGTATTTCAATAAGTATTTAATACATTGAACAGTTGAACATACTTCTACATTAATATGACAGTTAAACTTTAATAATAAAAAGGTCTTATCTGTTCTTTAAGAATTTATGTTTTTATAATTAATTTTAATAGTAGTATTTCTTCATTTGTATATTGGATATCCTGTTGCTTGGAAAGTTGTCTCATTATTTTAATTTTTTGGAAAATTTTTTGTACATTTTTCTGTATTTGTATCCATACTAGGAGAATTTTTATTTATTGCTCCACAAGTCCCATGAATCATAAACTGTTTTACAATGCTATACAAGCGTGGATTCAAATTTTCGTTCGGAATTTCTGCATTTATTAAATTATCTACTTTTTCAGGAGTTTCAAGTTTATAATTTTCATCTATAATTATTAACATATGCATATCAGATAGATCTCTTTTTTGAAATTCGATAACGGAAGAGTATGCAATACTTTTTTCTAAAATTCCAACTTTTATAACTAATTGTTTTTGTTGAAATACTATAGCCACAATATCTGGTCGATCAATTCAATTTTCATATTTTTGTAAGTTTTCTGTAATTTCTTTCTAATTCGGATTACATGTCATCGTCAAGAATAGACAGGTTTTCCATAACGATTAACCAATGACATGGAATCAATATAATTTTGTTTTAAATGCCTAGGACTTCCAGTAAAATTTGATGGTAAAATGAACATTTTCCCTATTTTTATATTTTCAGCATCTCCTTTTTGTGCAAATAATCCATTACACCTTTATAGCAATCGCTTCATAAAATATTATGATTTTTTCTTATAAAATATAATCTAGAGCTTTCTACTCTAACAACCGCATCTATTATTGCCTGTTGAGAAAATTGCCTAAATTAAGTATGGATTAAATTTATTTCTTACACTAAGTCTATAATTATAAAACTGAGAATTAGTAATATTATTTTTACCAAATTTACACTTCATATTAGGCATCCATTTATAACCACCATATGGATATATAAGTGGATATTTCATTGTATTTACTTATAAGAGGTATGCTAATCGGTTTATCATGCGTTGAATATATAACAATATCACGTTCAATTGGTGGATGGCTATCTTAACCAACAAATATCATTGCAACTTTATTACATGTACTTACTTGGTTTGGATGGATTGCGCAATATGTCATGCGATTCATCGTATAATTAATCACGCAAGTGATCACGCGATAAGTTCGATAAATTAACGCGATTAATGGCATGATTATTCCCGCGTTTAATCACGTGAATAATTGCGCGAGTAATCGAGCGATTTTTTTTTAGTAGGGTATACTTGACCACACATTCTAATAACTTGCGGACCCATACCAGAGAATTTGTTGAAATTAGCTCCAAAACTTGCAAACGCCAAAGAATTATTATATGATCGTACATTTTTACGAAAATTAATACTTCTAGCTGAAAATCCTGTAGCCAATAACTTTAATTCTTCTGGGTAACAAGAATTTTCTAGTAAATATATTTTACCCTTGTGACAAAAATTTATTTCGAGTATACTCAAAAGCAAAATGTTTTGCATTGCAATATTTACAAATCTCAGTTATAGGACCTAAATAATTTTTTGTAATTAGATTTTTATTGAATTCTATGCTAGCTATTAGGCCTACAATATTCAAAGTTTAAGTAAATGTTACATCCTTTGAGTTCTGTTTTTAATATATTCATTATTTTTTATCACGTCATAATAAATAATATTATAAACTTTTTTTAAATTCAATACCTTGAAGGTTATTTTTGAAAAATAATGCCCAAGATAGTTGGTGAAATGACAACATCTGCTTGCCTCGGTTGGCTAAGGCGCGCAGCTATCCTTGTGCAGGGCTCGGGTTCGAGTACACGGTCGCTCGAAATTTTTCAGATGATTTTTCGCATGCAAATCATTATTTTATATATTTCATTAAAAAAACTCGCCATTAACCACGTGCACCTGTGTCGTACTATTTCACCAATTATCTTCGAAAGTAAATAGTTAAAAATACTTGATCTAAAAACTGCCAAAAAACTAGGATAAAAAGTGTTACATCTTGTAACAAAAACTGACAAAGAAAACTTTTAAGTTCTGAGATTGACAACCTAAGAACTTCCAAATAGTTTGGATTCCGTTTCTACCAGGAATGTTAAAAATTTGACAGATATAATAGGAAATCCTAAAAAATTATTAGACGTCTCAAAGAAATGAATTAATTATTTACAAAACGATTTAAGAAATAATTTACTACGTACGCATTATAAAAATACATCTTCAAAAAATACATTTTTAAATTATTACTGCTCTTAATCATGCTTACTTATAGATATTTTAATGTAAGGATGTGCGAGACCAAAAAAAAACTCGGGATTTCTCGTCCCGTCTCGACTCCGAGATTCCGTCTCGCCCGAGGATCTTCAAATTTTTCGGAAATCCCAAAATATTTCGAGAATTCCGAGAATTGTCAAGATTCTCGAGACAAGTCAAAGCTCTTGATCCAGCTCGAGACTCTCGAAAAATTTCGGAATTCTCGAAAAAACTCGCGATTCTCGATAGATCTTAATTTTAAATTCAAAATGTTTAATAAACTGAACTAATTTTCTTGAAAAATTCTTATCGGTGGTAGTGTGATGTCTCCGATTTATTTTTATTTTGATGATTTTGCGAACGCGCGTAACTATGATTAATTCGGAAGAAACAATAGACTACATAAGTAGACGCTTTCTTGTATACTTATTTTAAATCTCGCGACCAAATTTATACTGTAATCACAACTTGACTCTATCGAAATTTGCTATAGCACGCCGACTTAACTATCCGGCCCTAATCCACTGGTGAGCAATGTACGAATGTGCAGATGTATGAATTCCTAACCTGACAAAGTGTATATTGAAAAAATATATGATACGATAAAAAAAACGCGCGGAGCAAGTCTAAACTTGCTAGTGTAGGTAAATTACAAATTCTGACATACTGATTCGGCCCGGATCTTTACATTTATTATTAAATTAAGTTAAAATTGTTATCTAACTTTCAAATAATTATATCGATTTTTTAGTTTTGAGAGTTCAGTTTTATCTGATAAAGTTATCGAGAAAATGAATTAAAGTAAATTGCTTAATATGTATACCTTTAAAATAATAAAATTACCTATCTTTATAACACGGAATATTTATATTATCGTTTGTCGTTATATTATTATGCACCATAAAGCGCAATTGAAACGAACCTTTCTGAAAATTAATATGATTATTGAAGATCTAATTAAGAACTATATACCACTTTAATTTTGAGTCATTTCATGGAGCAGATCCGTAGAAAAATACTAAAAACTATGAAAAGTCTTTTTTCTATGAAATTCGATCAATGGAGTAAAAGGGCAATAATTGAGTTCAAATTTTAGATTTAGTTGACATTATACAGTACAACGGGCCCTTTCTTTGGACTGTTTACAAAACCAGTTAGTTTCGAAGTTATTAAGGTTCAAAAATTTATTTTTTCATTCTGTATGCTCTGTTTAACTGAAAACTGCATGATTTCTATCTCAGCTTCTATAAAATGAATTTTAATCTACCTAGGCTTGTTTTTACTATTTCTCTGTTTATTAATTTATGAAAAACAAGATTTTAAGTTTTGCATGTGCGTTTATTTCATTGCGATAATAAATTATAGCTATGCAGGGAGCGTGAGAGAGAGAGAGAGAGAGAGAGATTTCATTGATTTGATCCCGAGAAATAGATCAAATACTGAAAAAACACGCTTTTCTGCGTTGCACGATAACTGAAAATTTGTTCCACTTGCACGCTTATGTGCAGCACGTGTTAAATAATTTTATCCATTAAACAGAAAAGTAAAAATACTGTATGTAATTATGTATGGAGTTAAAATAATTTTGATATTTAAGCAATGAATAATGTTGAAGAAAGCTACGTACAAAAGAATTAGCAGCGATTTTTCAATTATAAAGTGAAATTATTATTCTTTTATTAAAGTTCTATATGTTAAGAAAATTGATTCCCCGGCCGTGCTGCTCTGGCACCATGTAAATAATATGCTGAATCTTTTATCTATCTATAAGTTATCATAAATTCTGTTGCAACGCCGGTACCCTAAGCGGGTCATGGGCGTAGTCGTCCAGAGCGGGCGAGTGGGTGCCTATCACCACTACACAGCGCGTCCTCAGGTTGCGGATAGAGGAACGGCCCCTGAGAAGGAGGTTAACTGCGAA
>JAZHPH010000871.1:0-18901 GCA_037356405.1 Nasonia oneida | reverse complement strand
CGAGGTAAACGGTGCCACAGCTGATAGCGTCGTCTGCTACTGCTGCTGCTACAAGCTCTGTTTCATTCACTCGTCTGCTTCAGCGCTAGGGATATTAGCTTCTGACATCTGTCATATTACATAGTATGCGATGCGTATTTCTTTATCATTACAATAATATAACGTATAATTATAAAATCAAAGAATATACATCCGCTATATTCTATGACAGTGAGAATACTTTTTTTTTAAACAACTGTTTTTCTCACTATACTTCTTGCTATTTTTTATTTAAAAAAAATGTGTAATCAAATATCGGTTAATATTTTGTTTTAATTTATTCGACATCAAAGAGATTTTAATATTCATGTGTTGTATGCATCACTACCTTCGAATACATATAACGTTTATTATAAAAAATAAGCTCTGTATTTGTAACATAAAATTGTTTTACATTTCAGCGTTAGAAAATTTGTTAGCCGACATAACCTCTGATGAAGATGATGATAATATTACAGAATACACATCAAGTGCATATGTTGAACCTACGTCATCGAATGAAGATGAGGAGGAGGAAAGAGAGGCCAGTGAGACGGAAGAGGAGGATGCAGCGCAAGCGCTGAATGCTGTAGCTGATGTACAGTTTGTACCGGCTGAAATGGTGGGGGTGAGCGCTGCCGATGCACACGGAGAGGAGTTGCGGGCGGAGGAGAGCGAAGCCGTAAGGGGAGAAGCAGCAGCGGTGGCTGCGGCACCTGCAGCGCTGCGTCTTCAGGTGAATGAGGCGATGGAGGAGGAGGATGAAGCAGTAGAGAGAGCGCAGAATGAGCACGATGCTAGAGTAGAAGAGGCTGAAGATGTACCTGCCAATAGGGATTCTCAGCGCATGGTTAATGTTGACCACCTTCTTGCCACATGTATAGAGCCAACAGCTGCTGCTAATAATATTCTACAGCGCTTGATGGAACGAGCAGCTGATGAAAGCGAGAATATTATTGAGTATGCGGAGCATCCATGTGTTAAAAGACGGCAACAAATCCTCGACTTTTTGGCCCGACCAGTAGAACCCGAAGAAATGCGGTACACAAGAAGAAGCGCTGGAGGCTTGGTTACCGAGCATTTTTTTAACCAGGGAAATCCAAGAGATCGTCAAATTAATGAACGTGAGTATTATGCTGTATTTAAATATACATTTTTCTTGAAATAAATTCTTATTTTTAAATATTATTTAAGTTATTCGACGTGGTCTCGAAGGATTTGCAAAGTACCCCAGGGCTTTGAAACAAGATATCATGCGTATCATGTATGTTCGAAGAGCACAAGAAATACGTTGGTTTTTCAATGCTTGTAAAGATAAAAATTCCATACTGTTAGACACTGAAAATTTACCTGAAGTGTTTAATCGTCTGGGACAGAGTTTTTCAGGACCACCAGAAGAATAATTTAAAATAAAAGAAAGTGTAAAATAGGGTATTCAAATATTTTGTATTCAATAAATTTTTTCAGAATATAATCACTCTGACGATTCATCTTGTTCTTCTTCTACAACCATTTTTCCCTTATCTACATCATCTTCGAACACCAATACTTCTGTAGAATCGCAGGATTACGAGGCCGATGAAAGTGATTTTTCTATTCAAGTTGGTAGAGGACAAAGAAGAAGAATTGAAAATTCAAGCAGCAATAATGATGATTTGTCTGACTACGAGCAAGAGGATAATCAGCCCAGTGAGGAGAATGAGGAGGCGGGGGAGGATGAGGAGAGAAGCGAAACAGACGGTAATATGGATTATCAAGGAGTCGATGAGGAAAGAGAGGATGAGGATATCCAGCCTCCTGGTAATCGTTTTGATATTTTCCAACAAAATTCGCATTATATATCTAAGTATAAAATAGAAGGTAGACGTATTGTGTTAAAAATAAGATCTCCTCTGAAGGATGGTTCTATAAATCCGATAGTTTGGTTGGAGTTAGTTATTCGCGATATTTATTCTTATATAATTTCATTATGTAATGAAAACGACATGATTGGCGTCTCCGTTAGAAGTTTAAATTTTGCACGAGGCCCGGGTGGGTTATCTTTACGATTAGTAAATAATTTTTTTTACAATGATTTATGGAATTTAATAAGCGGATTAGCTCAGAGTAATGAGGATTTTCAAATAGATGAGAGCTTTATTCTAACATTAACACTTGTTAATATACCTAATGGTGGCCGAGGTGGAAGTAGAAAGAGGATGAGTGTTGATAGCTTATCTCAGAGATCGGTTGTATCTATAAGGAATAACGATAATTTATGCTTGCCAAGAGCTTTAATTGTCGGGGAAGCTTATATGATGTATAAAAAATTCTTTTCAAACGAAGCCATTGATACTTGGAATATTGTCAGAGATAGCAGACGTGGCATGCAAAAAGAGCGCGCAAATCTCCTTACTATTAATGCAAACGTCGTAATTCCTGCAAACGGGTGCGGTATACGAGAAATAGAGACGTATCAGCGGTATTATGTCGCAAAAAATATCGCTATTGTAATATACGATAGTTTATCTTTTGGAAGTGGAGAACCACCCTTTTACGATGGAAGACTTCTGTTAAATTCAAATTCTTTTGACGTTATAAATCTTTTGTACGACGAGCGAAGGCGTCATTTCGATACAATATTAAATTTAACCGGTGCTGCACGCAATCGTTTTTTCTGCGAACATTGTAATAAAAGCTATAGATACGTAGATGAGCATAGATGCACAGCCAAATATGACAGGTGTTTTTGTGCGCCAACGTGTAATTCTAATATAGATATTATAAAGTGTGTAGAATGTAACCGCGAATTTTACGGACAAATATGTTTCGACCGTCACAAAATAGATGGGTCATACAAAAAAAAAAAAATAAAAAAATATGCGATGTAGTAAAAGTTTGTAATATGTGTTGCAAACGAATTAATATCTACAAGTCAAAGCACGAGTGTGGAATCAATTGGTGCAACTTATGTCGCGAAAAACATGATGTAAATCAACTCTGTTATATTCAACCCATTGGGCGTAATGTTAACGCACAGATTAATCGTAAATCCCCAAAGAAAAACTTATTTATTTTTTATGACTTTGAGACGCGTCAAGATTCTGCTTACCGTGAACATACAGAGATAAAAATACACATTCCAAATCTATGTGTTGTACAACAGGTTTGCGATGATTGCATGGATGATGAAAATATAAATATACTATGCCATACGTGTGGTGTAAGAGAGCATATATTTCGCGATGATCCAGTTAAACAATTAATAGGTTTGACAGTACGCGAGAAAACTACCTTCGGTCAAATAATTTGTATTGCTCATAACTCTCGTGGGTTTGATGCGCTATTTATTTTGAGAGAAATCGTTGAAAATACCTCAATAGTACCGAACGTAATATTGAATGGACAAAATATAATTATGCTTCAATGCGGGCGAACAAAATTTATTGATAGCTTAAACTATTTTCACATGAAATTAAGTGCTTTACCACAAACCTTTTCTCTACCGCCAGCTAGCAAAAATGGATATTTTCCTCATCTATTCAATACTTTAGATAATCAAAATTATGTTGGGGCTTTACCCGAAGCATCGTTCTATGCGCCTAATGCCATGTCGACGTCTGAGAAGGAAAAGTTTATTGTATGGTATGAGGAGAACCGAAATACTTATGAGTTTGATTTTCAACGTGATATACTCGATTATTGCCGTATGGATGTAGAAATTTTAAGACTTGCATGCATGGCTTTTCGGAAATTTTCATTAAGTGCGGGAATACTTGTCCGTTTACAGAGGCAACGACCATAGCTTCTGCATGCTCCATTGTGTATAGAAAAAATTTCTTAAGCGAAAAAACTATCGGTATCATTCCAGTAGGTGTACACACACGGTTGCCCTATTTGTTTTAATAAACGACGAGATAAAATAATGTCATATGGCATAACTATGGATGAGTCGTACGAGAATACTTTTCGGAAAATTCAAAAAATAAAAGCCCTGGGTTACGAAGTTCGAGAGATATGGGAATGTACTTTTGATCGGATAAAAGCAGAGAATCGCGAAATCTACGAGTATGTAACACAGCATCCTCTTATGAGTCGTATAACGTTGAATCCGCGCGATGCTTTTTTTGGAGGTAGAACGGAGAATATAGTTACTAAGTACACGATCGGAAATAACGAAAAAATTCAATATACAGATATATGCTCTCTTTATCCGTACGTGTGTAAAAGAGGTCGATTTCTCGTGGGACATCCGCGAATTTTAATTGGTGAAGACTGCAACGAATTAACGCAGGGGAATAACAATAATCTCAACAATATTGAAGGATTAGTTAAATGTAGTATCTTACCACCGCGTAACCTGCACATTCCACTCTTACCAATTAAAATGCACGGACGTCTTCTTTTTGCTCTTTGCCGCTCATGCTGCGAAGAAATGCAGCAGTGTGACTGCAATCACGAAGACCCAAAAATGCGTGAATTCACGGGCACCTGGGTTGCTGATGAGTTGCGTAAAGCTATTGAACTCGGTTACAGTATTACGAAAATTTATATTATTTGGCAATATGAGATGGCACAATATAATCAAATTGATGGTAGCGGAGGTCTTTTTGCTGAATACGTAAATACTTTCTTAAAAATCAAGCAAGAGGCTAGCGGATGGCTCTCATGGTGTACTGATGAAGCAACTAAATTACAATACATTGAACAGTATAGACTCAATGAGGGTATAACTATGGATAAAAATAATATCGAAAAAAATTCAGGGTTACGAACTGTTGCTAAGCTCTGCTTAAATTCGTTTTGGGGTAAGTTTGGACAACGGAGTAATTTGAAACAAACTGAAGTTGTAAAATCACGTGAATCTCTTTTAAAACTTCTTACTTGTCCGGAAAGAGATGTTAATGATATACTAGCAATTAATGATAAGATACTGTACGTGAATTGGCAATACAAGGATGAGGCTGTCACTCCTGCCCCGCATACGAGTGTCGTGATTGCGGCTTACACCACTGCTCAAGCACGTTTAGAACTATATAATTACTTGAGAAGGTTGGGTGATCGTGTTCTTTATTATGACACAGATTCTTGTATATTTGTTTCGCATGACGATGCTTCGGATGAGTATAAACCTTTTATTGGCTCTAAACTAGGTGATATGACAGATGAACTTTGTGGTTATGGTGAAAATACGTATATAAGTCATTTTGTTTCGGGAGGACCAAAGTTTTACGCTTACACAGCTGTAACACCCAATAAAGATGATAAAATTGAATGTTGTAAAGTAAAAGGTATCTCATTAAACTTCTCAAACGGTGTAAAAATTAATTTTGATAGCATTAAGAATTTGATTAACGATGCCTTTGCAAACGAAGATCACGAATCTGAAAAAATGAATGATGAATGTAGTAAAATACGCTTAAAAATCAAAGCTATCAGAAGAACTAAAATGCATGAAATTGTAACGCGTGAAGAATCGAAAACATGTTGTGTTGTATTGAAAAAACGACGATACCTTACGTCACGTAAGTCTCTACCTTTTGGATATAAGAGTAATTAACTTTTTGGATGTATTTATTGTAAATAAAAAAAATACCACACTCAAATATTATAGATTTACTAGAAGACGTGGTACGGAGTAGACCTGTTGAAGAACCTGTAGGAAGATTTCAATTAGCTAATTTTATAGCAACAACTGACACTCCACCCAAATTAATAAGTAATCCAGAGGTGATAAAAATTAGTGAAAGTTTGAAACGTGCATTAAACAAAATTCCTTCAACCAAGAGAAATAATTCCGAGAGCGTTCAGACTTTGGAACAAGGTACTAGACTCGCGGCCGCACAACGCTATAGTGCACGTTTGAATAAGAAAAAATCCATACCGCAAAAAGCAGACAACAACAACAAGTGGCTGGCTTATAAAATTTAACATGTCTTATGAAAATCAATACTTTGACACTAGACACGAGACTGGATACGCTGGTGCACGTAATCTGTTACGAATCAATGGTAAAAATAAGAAGAGGAAAAGCGAGGTTAATGAGTGGTTAAGTAATCAAGATGCATACACATTACACAAACCTATTAGACGAAAATTTCCTAGATTGATGTACAATGTCACTAATGTGGATGATTGTTGGGAAATGGATTTGTGTGACATGCAATCTCTCAAAACGTATAACGATAATTTTGCGTATTTACTTGTAGTCATAGATGTTCTCAGTAAATATGCTTGGGTCGAGCCTTTACGTGACAAAAGTACAAAAAGTGTTATAGCTGGTTTCGACAAAATCTTAAAAAGAGCCGATGGGCGACGCCCAATTCTTATACAAACTGATCGAGGCAAAGAGTTTGTCGGATCAGATTTTCAAAATTATATAAAACAACACAAGATTAATTTTCGAGTAGCACGTAATCCTGATATTAAAGCAGCCGTCGTGGAGCGTCTAAATCGCACGCTCAAAGAACGTATGTTCAGATATTTTACTCACAAAAATACTCGTATGTTAGGTATATCGATGTTATTGAAAGTATCGTTTACGCGTATAATCACACTATGCATAGTGGTACTAAAATGGTTCCGGCAGTTGTAAATATTCGTAATGCAGTTGTGGCAAGAAAAAAATTAGAAAAAAGAGCTCTTAGTCAGAGAAAAAAGTCTAGAGCGCATATATACAGCGTGGGTGATCATGTTCGCATCAGTCGGTTGAAAGGCACCTTCGATAAAGGTTACGAAAAGAATTACAGTGAAGAGATCTTTAAGATTACCCGTATCTCACGTCGTCAAAATCTCTTCACCTATGAATTGACTGATTTAGAAGGTGAAATAATCGACGGATTTTTTTATCCCGAAGAACTAGCTCGAGTTGGCGATGATCGTTTGTCAAAAAATAAGGAATTCAAAGTGGAACGTGTGATCAAGAGTAGGGGACGTGGTGTTAAAAAACAAGTTTTTGTAAAGTGGCTTGGCTATCCTGATAAATTTAATTCGTGGATTAAAGCAAGCGAAATCGTTACACTTTAAACATGGCTGAGGACGAATTTTATTTGATATTGCTGAGTAACAGTAGTATGAAATATTTTTCTGAAAATACAACATCTTGCTTCACCACGCACTTATCGCATGAAGTACGTCTGTATGGTAAGTGGAGTGTTGCTCTCACGGAAATCAGCATACCATGCACGATGATGCATATTCAGAAACACGAATGTAATATAAAGTTTGTTAACGCACGTAGAATAGCAGTTGCAAGAAAGAGAGACATATCTGAATATTTACCGGATTGGTCAAACGACAAACACAACGATGCCATATTTCCACCAGGTGTTTACGAGAATCTCAACAATCTCACAGAAGCTATAAACAATATACCTGAATCTCACTTACGTATTGAACAGGCAAAGAAAAAAAGTGGTTATTACAATTTACATAAAAAGTGTGAATGTAAGGAAACTCATTTTTTCAGCTTGAGCGATAAAGTCAAACGAATATTTGGCTTTGAGAATGAAAAATATAGAAATCAGGAATTTATACCCATGATTCCATCTGTAGAGTCGAAAAAAATGCAACATTGGTAGGAAACAGACCTGGTTGTTTGGCAAGAGCGATAGCTGATCAATTTTTCGTTTACTCAGATATTTGTATTCCGTACACAGTCGGTGACGTTCAAGCATCCCTTTTGCGCATAGTGACACTCGATAATTCAAAATATAAATTTGGTGCGAGAGTGGTCAAACAATTTGCACCGGGAATTTATCTACCTTTGTTAAATAACACATTTCAGAATATAATAATAGATATAAGAGATGAAAATGGGAATCATATACCATTCGAGTACGGGACGTTGTCCGTAACACTACATTTCAAGCGCATTCTCTGAGAAAAAAATGGCTTACTACGCAGAATACTATGCCGGTCAAATCGGTGGTGGTGGTGGTGATGGTGGAGGAGGAGGAGTACGGCGAGTGTTTGCAGGTTCAACTTATCAGCGAGGTCATGGTGGAATCGGCAGCTTTTTGAGTGGATTATTTCGCAGAGTTTTACCTTACATTACAAGTGGTGCTAAAGCCGTTGGAAAAGAAGCTATCAGAGCAGGAATGCATGTACTAGATGATGTTGGAAATCACGGAAGCAATTTTAAACAAGCTGTAAATATGCGCATGAGTGAGTCCGGTAAAAATCTTAAGCATAAAGCCGCTGATAAAATTGCCGCTATGATGAAGGGATCAGGATATAAGATACGCGCTAAAAAGCGGAAGCGTCAATCGTCCAAGAACAGTTCAGCTGTGCGCATCAGCAGTAAAAGTGATCGTGTAAAGAGGAAGAAGAAGAGCCGTGTCAGTGTTCGTAAATCTACGAAAAAGAAAGCGGGTAAAAATAAGCCAAGGAAGAAGAGAAAATAACGCAGTGTGAGCGATATTTTTGGATCTACATAGATATTATTTAATATGGCTTTTCTACACTCAAACTCATGCGAATGCATGAAATCAGAATTAGATTTATTTACATTACCACCTACACAGACTTCGGTGGAAAGCTCTCAATTTATACATTATAAACCAGTTTCTTCGCTAACAGACGATGGACCGTTGGAATTCGTCGTTCCAGCTGGTAGTGATTATCTCGATCTTGCACACACAATGCTAAGCATTCGTATGCAAGTAAAGCCAAATGTTGAAATAACAGAAGCAGCTAAAGCTACAGAGTATCCGAAGGTAGCAGCAATAAATAACACGTTACATTCGCTATTTAACCAAATAGATGTTTTCTTTAATCAAAAATTGGTTTCACCACCAAACAATGCTTATCCTTACCGAGCTTACATCGAAACACTGTTAAATTATTCAAAGAATAGTATGGAATCACATCTCACGAGTATACTCTGGTATGCGGATACCCCTGGAAAATGGACAGCGCCTCCCAATACCAAGCGTAGTGATGTAAATGCAAATATTGGTCAGTGTAACCGTCAGTATTTTACCCAGAATGGTAAAACTGTCGATTTACTTGGTCATTTGCATTGCGATGTTTTTAATCAAAATAAATTTCTGTTAAATGGTGTTGAACTGCGATTACGATTGGTTAGGAGTAAGGATGCTTTTTGTTTGATGGATTTTACAAATGATGATAAATTTACTATACGCATTAAGGAAGCTTCACTGATTGTGCGTCGAGTTAAAATAAGTCCTGGTGTTGTTATACTAGCTCATGCTAATGCACTTACAAAAGCCACTGCTAAATATCCAATCAATCGTGTAGAGGTGAAGGCATTTACAATGCATAGAGGTATTCTTGGCGATACACTGGACAACGTTATTCTCGGTCAATTACCCAAAAGAATAATCATTGGATTTGTGGATAACAAGGCATTCAATGGAAATAGAAAGCTTAATCCATTTAATTTCCAACATTTTAATATAAACTATATTTCTCTTTATTAGGATGGTGTCCAGATTCCCAGCAAACCATTGCACCCTGATTTACGGGTGAAAGTCAATTATTTGTCGACTCGTTTCATACACTATATTCTGGGACTGGAATTCATTTTCTAAACGAAGCCTTAATTATCTCACGATCGGACTACGATGAAGGGTATACATTATTTGCTTTTGATCTAACGCCTGATTTATCAGCAAATTCAGTTTCTCATTGGAATTTAATCAAGCACGGCAGTGTTCGTGTAGAGGTAAAATTTGAAAGAGCACTTGAATCTACAATCAATTGTATAATTTACGCCGAATACGACAATGTCTTGGAAATAGATTCAAGTAGGCAAATAATAACGGATTTTAATGCATAATACCGTTAAAGCGATGGAAAAGTAAGAGGAGAAGGTGAAGAAGGAGAAGAGGGATGGGGAAAAAGCAACAGCAGCGCCTCTATGCTATAGATGAGTAAAAAAGCTAAACGTCATACTCTCAGTGACGTTTGAGAAGTGAGTGAGTTTGGATCGACTGTGTCAATTTTTATAGTATCATGGATTACGTTATCAATATTCAGGGTTTGAGAGACCGTAACAACAAGTTTACACCTAAAGAAGTTGGTGTACTTGGTTTAGAGCACAGAATCGTCCAACATTGGGTAGTTAAGGAACCCCATAGATTTGAAGAACTTGCAACTGGACTTAAAAAAACTAACGACTACATTTCTAATCATTTTCATGGAATTCGTTGGCATGAAGATGACATCACCATTGAACAACTACAGTATCATTTACAACAAATAGCCAAAGTGGGTATACGTATTTTTACACGCGGTCATGACAATTGGAGATTCCTGGAGACTGTAATGTGTTGAGAAGTTGTGAACGTTGAAGAAATGTATGCCCCGAATTTTGACGAATTGAAAATAAATTATTCAGGTAACTTCATGTGTTTAAATCATGGCATTCAAGGTATAAACTCCAGTCGCGATTGTGCTCTCAATCATGCATATGTGTTACGAAAGTGGTTACACTCTATAGCTGAAGGTATAACACAAGATTCTGCACAGAAATTGAGTGATGCATTGTACTGCAAACTAAACTCGCGGGTACGTACAGCTACTTCATCGTCTATTTACGCGACACACGAGGAGGACGTAGTCGATCATTGCTGAAATAATAATAATAATAGAATGAATACACAAGAATTACTAAAAGCTCTTGACCCGTTAACCGTCAAGACAGTTGGCGTGTATGCTGCGGATAGAATTCCAAACGTTTTGGAATACCCCGCGGCCATCATAGCTAATACAGATGATCACACGAAGAAAGGAACACATTGGATTGCTATCTACATAGACTCAAACGATTATGGAACATACTTTGACAGTTACGGACTACCACCAATGTCCCAACATCATCTTAAACGACTCAAAAGAAATTGCAAGCGGTATCAGTGGAATAAAAAAAAGTTGCAAAGTTTTGATTCACAGGTGTGTGGCCAGTATTGTGTTATGTTCCTTTACCATATGGTTAGGCTACCTAACTTACGCGCGTTTTGTCATAAGTTCTCGCGAGATTCACGAAAAAATGATGCCGTAGTTGTATCGTTCTATAAAAAGCTGTTACGAAATAATAATCATCGTGTACGCTCGAAAGATGTTAGGAGGTTTGGAAGTGAAGCCTCGCGCGGCTCAGGATTTTGTAATCAAACATGTACTTCGAGAATGTATGTAAAGTAATAAGAATAATAATTGTCAGATATCATGTAGTAAAAAATATGAATAAAGTGTAATCTTTCATAATATAAAAAATGTTTTCATTTATAGAGTCTTACTCATTCCTTTAATTCCATACTGTAGTAATATGATATATTTTTTCCTGTTGCATCACACCTCGCTGTATAGTTCTAAACATATACATCGGCATTTATTAACGGTTATAATACTAACATCCGGTGATATTTACTGTTTAGTTTTATATTCCATTTCAATCTTTATCTGTAAGAGAAGCTGATAAAACTGACGGTTGTAGTAGTAGTAGAGTAAACATCCTGTTCTTAAAAACTCGGAGAAATGTAACCGTAACCTTTGACGGTTAACGAATATGATACTTCCTTTGTAAAGTTCTGAGAATACACGTGCAGAAAATCTCTCCCCACTGCATTCGATCATTTTACTTTGAGGTAGTGGGGGGGGGGGTTAAAATGTATAAAAGAGCTTGAAGAGTGAGGAGCTCCATCAGTTCTTTCGGGAAAGTTTGAGAGATCGTTTGCTAAGTGTAACTCTGTATATTGTACCTCTTGTTTTTCGTACCATGGCCCAATCAAGTGTCAGTGCTCCATCTCGTGTGCAGAACGTTCTGCCAAATATGCTGCTCTCCACGTCCTACGCCATTAATAAGTCAAACTCGAAACGCGTTACTCTTGGCTTAGAAAGTTACCAGGGAAGCTATCGACCAGTGGTGAAACTCTCAACGTCTACAACATGTTTTAAATCCGTCAAATTTGATGCATCTGGCTGGAAGGTCTTCAAGAATTACTTTGATCTTATAAATTGCTATTTCCAAGATGCGTACAGATTCCAAAGTGAATACGCTCGACCAACGAAGGTGTACATGGAGAATCATGATCTGATGTTTACTTCTTCATACAATACCAAATCCATATTGATAGAAGAAAGACCTGTCGGAACATCCATCTTTCCAAATCTTTTGATTGACGAAGAAAACGACGATGTACTGCATACAGTTAGCGCTTCCCATTTCAATGACTACACTGGTGATGGTGGTGGTGCTGCTGCTGCTGCCGCTACTGTTACTGATGGTGAGAATCTACGTCATCAACCACCACGAGCAAAGAAACAAAAAACAGCTTATCACCAACCATCGATATGCATGCAGCAAGTCACTTTTGACGGGTTAAAAATTGTCTCACAGTGTATTGACGAACGTATGAGTAAACTTGAAGAGTGTATTGATAAAGTGAATGAAATTGTTTCTCATATTAAGAAGTTTATAATTGACTGTATTAAAAATGATGGTATTGAGAAAGACCCTAATTCTATACTAAAGACGTATGAGATGTTTCAACAATATTATACTTTATACACTGAAAATATTAAAATTATAATTCACGACAAGTTTAAAGATACTATTGAGGAAATAATTTTAAATATAATCTTATGTGAAATAGCTGCTTTTCATTTGTTTGATATATATAAAGACATTTATACTGCCATAATTAAAGTATAAATATACATGCTATTTTTTGTCATTACGTTTTGTACATATCTTGTAATAAACCAGAAAATATTAAAATATTCACTTTTTATGACATCATCTAAACCTCCCACCCTACTGCCACTCCTTACTATAAATATCAACTGTGCATGAGTATGTTCTCATTGCTTCGCGTACACTTGACGAGTCATAATCGTAATATAGACAAACACAATATGGAGAAGAAGAAGAAAGAAGGTTCAGGTCGAGAGGAAGTGAAATATAAACCGGCTTCTGGATTCCAAAAGTATCTACCTCAATATTCTTCCAATACTGGATCATTCCCGAAAAAAGAAGGGTACAGGGATTATTGTCCTGACAAAGAAGCAAATAAAGATTCCAAATATCAAGGACACAACAACACTGATCGGGGATAGCAACAATAAAGTCTTATTCTAAGACTTTTATTTATCAATTAAAATCGGTCCTTTTTAGGACCACAATATTTCTATAAACGTACTACAAACTCATCATACATAAAAAATCTCATTATCCTATGACGTCATAAGAGGTGTACATGACGTCAGTAACAATCCATATTTATCTTAATTGTTTACAAGATAAATGCTTAAGACGTTGGCGATACCTTATCTTTATTACCTATTTTCATAATAAAAAAAAGTATCATCATGGATTATTATTGCGGTAAAGATAGCTTCTTTGTTTATGTAAACATGATATCTTAATTACACACGTATAAACAAGATATCCTTATCTTAATTAACTGTTTATAAACATGATACCTTATCTTATCTTTATTACTTGTAAAGTACCGTCATTGTTTATTATTGTGGTAAAGATATCTTCTTTGTTTATGTAAACATGATATCTTTATCTTAATTACCTGTTTAGAAACCTGACACCTTATCTTTATGACTTGTTTACATCAATTCATCACCTCAATAAAAAGGAATATTCGATTGTCGCTCTACCACGTATAGAATATTTTCCTAAAAAAATTATCCTTCTTGATACCCACTATTGATAATTCATAATGCTAGGGTCCTTTGCAACCTTGTTTGTTTTCTTTTATTTTCATTTAATTGACTTAATCAAATCCTTAGGAGTATCAAGGCACCTTAATGAATTACAATAATTTGATATTAAGTTTACTAAGGTCATCAAATACGGATCCAGTCCATTATCCATTGCTTCACTCCTGTAATAAAAAAAAAAATAAATAAACCACATTGTTAAGTGACGAAGTTTCTGGATTAATATATCAGATTTTATAAAATAAACCCGCGTGAAAATATTATATGAGATCACATATGAGATCTCACGTAGATCTCATATACATCTCGTATAAATCTCATATAGATCTCAGTACGAATTTCAGTCATATGAGATCTATATGAGAGCTATATGAGATCTACATGAGATAAACACTATTATTATTTTATTTTATTTCAACACCATATACATATGCCCTTTAAAAGGCATCCTATAGAGGCAAATACAGTTGCCTGTACATAGGGATGGCATAATCACTAATACTAATATACTTAAAACTACCATATAGAGCCAAGATAACGCATTTAACGCTAGCATGCCCTTTTTCCTTTTAATAGCAAGTTAACAATATTAAAATATTAAAAAATATAACAAATATAACATCCAAAAGTTAATTCTTTTCTATAAACCTCTTTAATTTTCTTTTCATAGAGATTTTACTTATTGCTAAGTCTTTGAGATCATTCGGTAGCGTGTTAAATACACTCACAGCCACGATCAAATAACTGCTTTTCTTGCTTACTTATCAATTTTAGGCAATGGTAGATTCTTGTTTCGTGTCTTGTTTGTACTTCTTATGTATCTGTCTCTTAATTCATTATAATGATATACTATACACTCTAGTTCGAACATTTGCCTTATACTTAGAGGTTGGTTCTCTGCTATATAACAGTTTTTATTTATAATTCGAAGTATTTTCTTTTGTATTCCTTCCCTAGCGGAAATGATAAATGTGAAAAATTGTGATAAATCGTGTGCAAAAGTGAAACATTGTAACGTAAATGTGTACAATTGTGAAAAACTAAATAAAGCATTAAGTTTTGGAACAATAAGAACAATTAATTTACAGAATATATTACACTTTATTTCACATTGTTGCACATTTATAAAAACATTTTTCACGGTTCCTCACAAATATTTGGCATACTAAAGGATTAATTGAAAATAAAAAAAAGTGACCTAAGGTAGGTGAGGTAAGGTAGGATCGGACCCGGGTCTTCAGCGTGCCAGTCAAACGTCTAACCACCTGAGCTAATATCTTATACGCTTCTAAGATATATTTCTTTCTTATAAGGAGCACTTTATATACTGTCTAAAAATGGGTTAAAAGGCAATATTTTGTTGGAAATAAACAAAACCACATCCTAGAGTAACCACCGGCACATAAAAAACTCATTTTAAAGTAGAGTTGTGTCGTTATGTCGGAAACAAACTCGAAAAACCTAGACTTGTGACAAATATGAAATAATGTGCATGATTGTGAGGAAATGTGAAATACTGTGCTTAAGTGTTACATGAAAATGCACTTTTTTGTTCAAAAATAAATGTGTAAAAACGTGAAACAATGTGAAAAATAGTGAAAAATTATGACAATTTTCTTATTAGCAATGTTCCAAATATTGATATAAAATTTTGATTTTTCACATTCTTTCACGTTTCCTTACAATTTTTCACAGTTTTTCACATTTTTCATTTCCACTAGGGTTGAATTAAATTTAAGTAATTGTTATAAGCCCCACCCTATGCAATGATGCCATAGTTTGTAATACTTTGAAAGAAGGCATAATATAGTAACATTAGCCTTTTACTATCCATAAATTTCTTTAGCTTCGCAAAAATAAAGATTAAATATCTTGTTGTTTTTATAATATAATTTATGTGTTTATCCCACTTCATGTTATAGTCTATTATTAAACCTAAATATTTACAACTGTCTACTCTATTTATTACATTATCACAAATTCTGATGTTTAAGGTGCTAGGCACACTATCACAGTAATTGCCATATGCAATATATACGGTTTTATTTACATTGAGCGATAATTTATTTAGGTTTAGTCATATTGCCACCTTACGAAGATATTCATTTAATTTTTCTTGCGCAGCTGTCCACGAGTGTCATCAGCATAAGATAATATTGTTTCATTTTGCATATCTATCAGTAGGTCATTCACGTATATTATGAAAAATAGAGGGCCAAGTATTGTTCCTTGTGGAACCCCTATCATAATTTTTTTGTACTCACTCTTGCCGTTACTTATCTTTACACATTGTTTCCTATCAGATAAATAGCTGCTGAGTAATTTTAATGCTTCTCCTCTTACACCGTATCTTTCTAATTTGTCCAGCAGTATACTGTGATCTACCGTATCGAAGGCTTTAGCCAGATCTAAGAACGCAGTTATAATCGGTTCTCATATAATATTTTCACGTGGGTAGCCAGCAAGAGAAATCCAGAAACTTCGATGCTTAACACGAGTAATCCTAAACCAAAACAATTTCTCCTCTTTCGTATGAAGCGCGTGTACAGCCAACACTGCAGTTTAGCCGTTGACAAAAAATGTCAGTAAAAAGTTTTTAACGCAATTATCACGCGATTCGTCACGCGACAAATCGCGCAATAATCGCGTGAGAAACTTTTTACTGACTTTTTTTTTCATATATCGCATGATAATAGCGCGAGAAATTGGTTGAAAAACGTACGATTTTCACGCGATTTTTTTCAGTAGGGTAAGTAAGTGACATTTAAATAAATATTCTTAAACATCTTAATTCACATTCAAAGCCCAAGAAACAGTCACGCCACGGCAGCTAACAGGTTGTGTTGGCGTCTCTTGTATAGGAGGCTAGCTAGACCGTGTTCCCGAGCATAAAAGAAATAATAGTGCAAATTTGACACTTAACACACAAAGTACCTCCTCAAAATATTAAATAAATAAAGAGCTGAAGAAAAAAAATCAACTTATCTAATCGGGCTGGGTAGGTTACCTGGCGAAAAAAATCACGTGATTAAACACATCATTAATCGCGTGATAAATCGTTCGATTTCATCACGTGATACATTACGTTTAACATCACGTCAAAAATCACTCGTAAAATTTAAATATTTGTTTATATTGAAATAAATTGTTTATTTTCCATCTGAATAATTATAAAATAGTTGATAGTATTGATAATTCAAATAAATAAATCGCAAACAAATTTCCCTGACTAAGACTTGAACCTCTGTCCTCCACTTGACAATCCAATGTTTTACTACCTGAGCTATTTGTGGTGTTGCAAGTATCAAACACCAAATCTAATCATACACAACAATATAATTATATTTATCACTTTATATAGTTTATATAGATACTCTAAGATAAATATTGGAAATTTCAAAAGTGTTTTTATTATTATTATTAATATATGTAATGTTGGATTGTCAAGTGAGGGCAGGGGTTCAAATCTTGGTCAGGGAAATTTTTTTTTATTGATTTCTGACGTGATTTTACACGTGATATATCACGTGAGAAATCAAGTGATTTATCACGCGATTAATCATGCGATTCATCACATAATTTTTACTTAGTTTAGAGTTAGGACGGCTATTGTAGCAAAAACCAAAATAGCGAACGACAACAGCTGTTTTCCGAAGCTCACGATGATCGAAGTTGACACTTCCGAACTGTAGCAATAAACCTTGGGCGCCGACAATTACCGATAGAAGTCGCATGTTGTAGGTAAACTTATTATTAATTAATATACGCGCTTTTATTAATATATACATATTAATAAAAGCGCGAGCCATGGGATTGCGTTCTTCTCATGGGAGGAACTGTTATGAATTGATCTGGAGTCTATGCAGACTCCATGATAAACTCCATGACTCCAATAAAATCGCGATCGAATAACTAGGACGATTGTATCATTGTGCAATATTCTTAGAAGTAGGAATTGCTTGCTCAAGTAATAACGGAAAAAAAACGAAAATCTATCCCATGAATCTTGCTGACTCATGAGGCCTCGTTAGCGATCAAAACACGTGACTTGGTGAATCATACGCTCGGGCTCGGTAAACTCTAACAAATAGAATAAATTTGTAGAATTATAGTTGTGAAAAATCAATATAGGTGACTACGGCAAGAAAGCAATCAATATTGTAGAGTATATAAGAGGTCCACGCTAGGGCCCCGCAGTCTCAGTCAATATCTAGCTGCACGACTGTTCGAATCTTTGTACCCATTTCTGTCAAAGTTAATTAAACGCAGTGCACAACCTGAAATTTTTAGTGTACACCTTATTTTGCTATCTTTTGACTCCTTGCGCTTAGCGCTTTACCGAACAACGGACCCAAGGATCAAGAAGATGACCTCCATCAGGAGGAATTCAAATCGGCTTTTTGTTAACGGGCGCTAGCAGAGAGCAGCAGCTATCGGGGTCAGAATAGTGAGTGCACACTAACGCGACGTAACAGGCGTTTGTTGAAACTACCACGAGGCGCGGAAGCGCAAGTTCGACAGTCGCCGCTTGTCAGGCGCGGTGGAGTTAAACATAGCGCCCCTTCCTTCTCTTCTACTGACGCTAGATGTGTATACTTCCCCTACGCTCCTTTTCTAGTTGCATATAGTTCGATTTTACGCGCAAGTAGCGTCATGATCGATTTCGCCACGCATTTTTAACACGACATCGGCAATCTCTCTCTCTCTCTCTCTCTCTCTCTCTCTCTCTCTCATCGAATCATAAATATAAAGTATATAATATTTAGTATAAGTATATAATATATCTCCACGATTGCATTTGCCATGCTGGTTTTTGTATTGTTTCATAAATATATAAAATATTTTCCAACTTGATAATTGACAAGTTTTAACTTGCCACCACATACCACGTGACCTTATTATACGTTTCAATCGCGATGGTGGCGCCATCAAGCGAGACTTGCACATGCGAATAAACGGTAAGAACAACTACAGCCTACAGGCTTGATAATAAAAGATACGGCCCCGGACCATAAGGGCTATCACATGTAACAAAGAATAGGAGGAATAGCGAGGAACAGTGACGAATTTAACACTGGTTACTATATTTATAGCTATAAGGAACAGCGTGATTGTTCTTCGCTGCAGTGAAGCTAACTCGGACCGGGATCCGGAGCATACGCAGTATCCTGCTCCGCTGCCACGCTCTCATTGGCGCTCCGCACTC